>OZ014524.1:388661016-388961717 GCA_963966055.1 Lathyrus aphaca | reverse complement strand
GGATTAATGCCATAGAGGAAGATTAATTATCTACACTAATTGATAATTTTGCACAGATTCAAACACCGCTGGCAGAAGTCAAAGCTCAACTCTTAAGATGCCAGGTGTTCCTGGGCTGTGAGGCCTGTTGCGAATCGTGCAAAACTGCTATTAATGGTTGTGAGAAGCTAAGGTTTGGCATAGATGGCCTTATCAGAGATGGGATTTTGCAAATTACCACAACGGTTCCTTCAACATCAACAACTCTTCCTTCAGCAACAACGGGTCCTCCAACAACATCAACAATTCTTTCTTCAGCAACAACATATCCTCCTACAATTGCAACAACTATCATACCCACTGATTCATCCACAACTCCGACAATCACTCCGTCCATTATTTCAACATATCAAAGTTCAACAACATTTACTTCTACAACATCAGCACCCATCTTATCAACGGAATCACCTACAACACCAACAATCACTAATGAAGATGTCTCAACGGTCACAATCTATTATGACCCGGAAAATGTTGATCCCAACAACAATTTCCAACAACAAACTGCAACACCTCCTGTCAGATCTCCAATCACAATCTATTACGACCCGCATACCATCACAATACCTTCCGCTGCAGCAATCAGTCCGGTCACCATTACGGTGCCTGGACCCGTTCCTTATGAAAGCAGTAATGCCGTACCTTGGCACTACAACTCTGATCTCTACTGCGACGGAAAGAAGATCACTCTAGATTCATCAACCTCTTAACCACAAGTTGACAATGTTGGGGGAGGCGGAGGCTTCACCAGAAGCGGACGCCTTTTTGTCTCACAAACACCGAAACCCAGTGCTGAAGCAGAAGTTGCTGCTAAGGAAAAAGGGAAGAATGTGGTACTTGAAGAGCCAACTGTCAAAGAAACTCCGAAGACGTCTTTTGAACAAGAGGTGGACGAATTCATGAGAATAATCAAAAAGAGTGATTACAAAGTGGTGGACCAGCTTCATCAGACACCCTCCAAAATCTCTATATTATCATTACTAATGTGTTCTGAAGCCCATAGGAATGCACTGTTGAAGGTCCTGCACGTAGCCTACGTGCCGGAAGAGATTACGGTTAATCAGCTGGAAACAGTGGTTGCAAACGTTAACACCAGTCATGGACTGGGCTTCACAAATGCTGATTTAACAATGGAGGGACGCAATCATAACAAGGCTTTACATATCACCTTAGAATGCAAAGGTGTTGTTCTTTCTCATGTTCTGGTGGACACGGAGTCCTCGCTCAATGTCCTCCCGAAGAAAGCCTTGGTGAAGCTGGAGTATGATGGTTTGGCATTACGTCCAAGTAACTTGGTGGTGAGAGCATTTGATGGCTCTAAGAGATCGGTGCTTAGAAAGATTGATCTACCTGTGTTGATTGGCCCACAAACCTTTAAAACTACCTTCTTCGTGATGGACATACAGTCGGCCTACAGCTATTTGTTGGGTAGACCTTGGATTCACGCTGCTGGCGAGGTTACATCTACCCTTCACCAAAAGTTAAAATTTGAGTGGGAAGGCCAGATCATCACAATCTGCGGGGAGGAAGACATTTTCGTTAGCCAGCTGGCTATTTACAAGTATATAGAGATGGGTGGGGAGATCCATGAGACTATGAGTCAGGGGTTTGAGGCCATTAACATCAATGAAGCAACTTCTGTATCTGGAACTTCCATCACTTCATATCAACAAGCCCTTATTGAGGAGGGTACCGCTCAAGGCTGGGGCAAGCTGCTGCCAGTAGAAAAGAAAGAAGACAGATTCGGGTTGGGTTACAGATCAACTCGACAAGATCAACCAGAGGCTGCAACGGAGCCCAAATTTTTCAGCGCATGAATGCTTACCCCGGATGCTGTGAACAGTCTGGAAGACGAGGAAGAAGACGAAAGCAACCTGGAAAACTGGATACATCCAAGGATCCCAGGGAACCAAGTCTCAAACTGGTCTTCCCAGGAAATTATAAGAGTTACTCCTGCAGAGTAATTATTATTTCCTGTCTTTTAGCATGCATCAAGTCCTGCATCTTGCCCAAGATGTCAGGACTCATTTTGTAATCGGGCCATCTTGTATTTTGTGCAAACGATCAATTAATGAATATCAGGACATCTTTTGCAAACAAGTCTCTTTTTCGCTCACTGTTTTTCATTTTTCATTTTTTGTACAAAACAATAAAATGGAAATGTTTTCAAAATAATAACTTCATTTTCACTTTTTCAAAACAAGATAAAACTGATCACTAAAATGAACCAATCTAAACCCTTGCAGAGAGTACCCTCCAGACTGCACCGACAACAACACTGCTATGACTTCGTATGACTTCGACAATCCGATTAATCAAGCCGATGAAGGGGTCGAAGAAGATAATGAGCTACCTGAAGAACTAGCCAGGTTGTTAAGACAAGAGGAAAAGGTTATCACTCCTCATCAGGATGAAGTGGAGACAGTTAATCTTGGTACCGGAGAAGACTTGAAAGAAGTGAAGATCGGGGCCCGTCTGTAAGATTCAGTGAAGGAACAACTTATTAACATGCTGCGAGAGTACGTTGATGTCTTTGCTTGGTCATACCAAGACATGCCAGGTCTGGACACCGATATTGTAATGCACAAGCTGCCTCTAAAGGAAGACTGTCCTCCAGTAAAACAGAAGCTACGCCGTACACGCCCGGATATGGCCATGAATATAAAAGAAGAGGTACAAAAACATTGGGACACCGGTTTCCTTGATGTAACTAGTTACCCACCGTGGGTTGCTAACATTGTACCTGTGCCTAAAAAGGATGTCAAAGTACGAATGTGTGTGGATTATCGGGATCTGAATAGAACCAGCCCAAAAGATGACTTCCCATTACCTCACATTAATGTATTGGTCGACAACACGGCTCAGTTCTTGGTATTCTCCTTCATGGATGGATTTTCAGGATATAATCAGATCAAGATGTCACCTGAAGACATGGTGAAGAAAACTTTCATCACATCCTGGGGCACATTCTGTTATAAGGTAATGCCATTTGGGCTGAAGAATGTTGGTGCCACTTATCAACGGGCTATGGTAACATTATTCCACGACATGATCCACAAAGAAATTAAATGGTATGTGGATGACATGATTGCCAAGTCCCTCACAGAAGAAGACCACCTGATAAATCTGTTAAAGCTGTTCAAGCGTCTGAGGAAGTATCAACTGAAGATAAACCCCAACAAATGCACATTCGGGGTGCGGTCCAGTAAGCTGCTGGGATTTATTGTAAGTGAAAAGGGAATTGAAGTCGACCCTCACAAAGTCAAAGCCATTCAAGAGATGCCTGCACCAAAGACTGAAAAAGAAGTTCGGGGGTTTCTAGGTAGATTGAACTACATTTCAAGGTTCATATCTCATCTTACTGCAACATGTGAACCCCTGTTCAAGTTATTAAGAAAAGAAAAAACGGTCAGGTGGAATGAAGACTGCCAGAAGGATATTGACAAAATCAAGGAATACTTATAAGATCCCCCAATCCTTATGCCTCCAGTTGAAGGAAGACCTCTAATAATGTACTTGACAGTATTAGAAGAGTCAATGGGGTGTGTGATGGGCCAACATGATGAGTCTGGTCGAAAAAAGTATGTAATATACTACCTAAGCAAAAAGTTTACCGACTGTGAACAACGTTATTCACTGCTCGAGAAAACTTGTTGTGCTTTAGCGTGGGCTGCTCGCCGACTAAGGCAGTATATGTTGACCCACACTACCTTGTTGATCTCCAAGATGGATCTAGTCAAGTACATATTTGAGAAGCCAACACTTACCGGAAGGGTTGCAAGATGGAAAATGATTTTAACAGAGTTTGACATTCAGTACACATCTCAAAAGGCCATCAAGGGCAGTGTACTGTCTGACTATCTGGATGAGCAACCCATTGATGATTACCAGCCGATGAGATTTGATTTCCCTGATGAAGACATCATGTTCTTGAAAGTAAAAGACCAGGAAGAGCCTGTTCACACTGAAGGGCCTGACCCAGAAGAAGAATGGACAATGATGTTTGATGGGGCTGTTAATATAAATGGTCGTGGAGTTGGTGCAGTGCTCATTACACCTAAGGGAGTTCATTTGCCTTTCTCGGCAAAACTCACCTTTAACTGCATGTATCATGGGTCTCGAGGGAGCCCTTGACCTTAGGATCAAGACTTTAACTGTATTCGGAGATTCAGCTCTGGTAATCAATCAGACCAACGGCAAATGGTACACTCACCAGGAGCATCTGATTCCATACCGGGATTATACGAGGAGATTACTGACTTTCTTCACAACAGTCAAACTTGAGTACTTCCCTCGAGATGAAAATCAGTTTGCAGATGCTCTGGCTACCATTTCCTCCATGTTCAAATTTCAAGCTGCCAACTTTGTGCCTCGGATTTCAGTATCCAGACTTGACCGACCATCATACGTGTTCTCCGTGGACATTGCTAAAGATGACGAGCCTTGGTTCCATGACATCAAGTGCTTCTTAGAGGATCAAACATACCAACCTAGGGCATCATCCAATGATAGGAAGACATTAAGAAGGCTAGCTGGTAATTTCTTCCTGAATAATGATGGCTCCTTGTACAAGAGAAACTTTGACATGGTACTTCTCAGATGTGTTGATAAGACAGAGGCAGACTTGCTGATGCACGAGGTGCATGAAGGATCTTTCGGTACCCATGCTGGAGGACATGCGATGGCTAAGAAATTACTACGGTCAGGTTACTACTGGATCATAATGGATGCAGATTGTTGTGCCTATGCCATAAAGTGCCACAAATGCCAGATTTATGCAGACAAGGTGCATATGCCTCCAAATCCTTTGAATGTGATGTCTTCGCCTTGGCCCTTTTCCATGTGGGGCATTGACATGATCGGAAAGATTGAACCGACTGCTTCAAATGGCCACATATTCAACCTGGTAGCCATTGATTATTTCACCAAGTGGGTTGAAGCAGCTTCGTATGCAAATGTCACTAGGCAACTGGTAGCCCGATTCCTGAAGAGAGACATCATCTGTCGGTATGGAGTGCCCAAGCGAATCATTACTGATAATGGTTCCAACTTGAACAACAAAATGATGACAAAACTGTGTCGGGACTTCAAAATCCAACACCATAACTCTTCTCCTTACAGGCCAAAGATGAATGGCGTTGTCGAGGCAGCTAACAAGAATATCAAGAAAATTATGCAAAATATGGTGGTTACTTACAAAGACTGGCATGAGATGCTACCATTTGCCGTGCATGGGTACCGTACCTCAATCAGAACATCCACTGGGCAACACCGTATCAGCTTGTGTATGGTATGGAGGCAGTCCTACCTGTTGATGTTGAATTACCCTCCCTGCGGGTACTGATGGATGTCAAGTTGAATGAAGCAGAATGGGTCCGATCTCAGTACAATCAACTGAATCTGATTGAAGAAAAGAGATTAGCTGCAATATGTCATGGGCAGTTATATCAGAAAAGAATGAAGAAAGCCTTCGATCAGAAAGTTAGGCTTCAGGAATACCAAGTAGGAGATCTCGTGCTGAAAATACTCCTTCCTCCTCATACAGACCATAGGGGCAAGTGGACTCTGAATTATGATGGTCCATTCATAGTAAAGAAAGTTTTCTCCGGTGGGGCACTGATGCTCACTACTATGGATAGTGAAGATTTCTTATCCCCTGTGAATTCAGATGCAGTTAAAAAATACTTCGCACAAAATGACCCGCTGGACATAAAAACAGAATGTAAGTCCAGGCAAAAATTGGGCATCCCAGCGAGTAAAAAACAAAATAAAAGACTCGGGCAAAAATAAGGGAAAATTGAAAAAATGTGTACACCCACTGAGTTGAAAAGCCGCATTGGACAGCTCAGGCAAAAATTGGTATCCCGGTGGATTGAAAACCCGAAAGGGAGATCCACGCAAAATAAGGGAATAAGCGAACAACTGCATTCTGAATTCGTCTGTATCACTTACAACGCGGCAAGCTTCGAAAGGTTAAAGCATCGGTCAGAATCAGCCTTCTTCAGAAAGCAAGATGAGAAGAACGTCAAGGTCATACGAGTCATAGCAAGAGGAAGCTCGCTAAAGCGTCGTCAACATTGCCAGCACTTTTATTTTTCTAAATTTTGTAACAATCTCCTCATTTCAGGGGATTTGTTTCTTTGATTGTACTTGCCAATTCAGGGCACACAAATTAATAAAACCAGAATTTTTAGCCACACTTCGCCTTGTACATTTTTGTTTCGTTTGCAAAAATGTCTGATATCCCTGATATAACGCTTGCATATAAACAGATGTGCCTTTCTAATCACATGCTTGCAGGAAATATATTTTTGCTTCCAGGAATATCTAACTCCTATGACGGAATCCGGTAAGGGATACCTCGGGATATTGGCGTGTTTCTTTGTCATAACAAGATTGCAGGTATTCAGAGCGCAACATGGGGCATGAAAGTTTTACCCCAGCAAAGTTGCCAAATCATTATTTCCTCAGCACGTCCTCCAAACAGCACCGGAAATGCTTTCTCCCCATCAGAGTTTCCAGGCATCAGTACATTTTCTTCAGAGCAGCATTAGAAGGTGCTTATTTCCCCAGCTGAGTTGTTAGGTATCATCATCCTCAGCAGGATCCCCACAGAAGTCTCTAGGAAGATCGTTCTGTGGTCTTTCCTCCCCCAACAGAGAACTAGACAGGGAACCATCTCCCCACAGAGCTTCAGCCTCCTCTCGGAAGAGCAATGTCTGAATTTTTTCCCACAACAAAGTGACGAGAGCTTCCATACCCCCAACTGGGATCCTCATTACAGAGATGGGTCTATCAGTGACCTGTTTCCCCAAGCAAAGTAGTATATTTTATCCAGATCCACCAATGACATCATCCCCAGCTGGGATATCCTATAAAGCAGATCAGTCAGAGATCTCCGCAAGCAACGGGATCCGAATCCCGGATCGATATCTTTTGCATAATCATAGCATTCACATCATTTTCCCCCAGAGCGTAGCATTCCGTCTAATACGGAGCATTACGACAAAAAACAAACATATTGCATAATCACAAGTCAGGTTCGAACCAGTCACCTGTAAATACCAACAAAACCACATCAGCAATATACAAAATACCTCTCAATTTCCCCAACAGAAAGCCAAAGTGTCCCCTTTGCACTCTCCAACACGAATGCATGTTTATATATACTCTTCTGACATCCGTCAGTGTCACCATTCCCCAACACGGTTACCCAAACACTTATTATAATACACTCTCATTGACACCCGTCCGTGTCATCCTATCCCCATAGGTTGCCAAAACACCTTTTTCACTTATAAGTTCATAACTTATACGTTTCCGCTTATGACACCCGTCTGTGTCATACTCTTCCCAACAAGTTGAACACTAGTCTATGTCTCACTCATGCTTATTTTTACTCATACAAGATACTCGTCCGTATCTTGTATATACACTTATTTACCGTCAGAGTCGACACTCGTCCATGTTCTTTGTTAACCAGTTGATACTCGTCCGTATCATTATCTCTGAACATGTGTCAGCGTTGCTTCTACCGATACTCGTCCGTATCGTAATCTTAAGGATGCTCGTCCGCATCTTTAATCCATACACAGTGCCAAACACTTATACCTTTTGTTTCTTGGATGTAAGCACTCGTCCGTGTTTACCATTCCCCAGTAAAAAGAAAAACTTCTTTTCTATCTGACATTCGTCCTATGTCATGATACTTTCGGCAGCCGTACCCTGCCAGGTGATCGTCCTTCACCTTTGGATGATCGTCCCTCATCCTTCTCCTAGAAGAGTCTCCATTATTGGAACCCTTTTATATCCTGCATTCGTCCTATGTCGTGATATTTAGCAGCCGTCCCCTACTAGGTGATCGTCCTTCACCTTCTTGATGATCGTCCTTCATCATTTTATCCGATGGTCGTCCCCATCGTTGATCTTGTTATCTGACATTCGTCCTATGTCATGATAAACCCCGAGAGCAATCGTACCCTGCTAGGTGATCGTCCTTCACCTCTTGATGATCGTCCTTCACCTCTTGATGATCGTCCTTCATCATGCTTATCCGATGGCCGTCCCTATCGTTGACCTTTTCTATCCGACATTCATCCTATGTCGTGGTAAAGAGCAGTCGTCCCCTGCTAGGTGATCGTCCTTCACCTTTGATGACCGTCCCTCATCAATGTTTCATTTACCCTTTAAATTGATGGCCGTCCCCGTCGTTATTTACCTTACTTTGCAAACCCGATGGCCGTCCCTATCATTGTCTTTACTTTTAATCCCCAGAGAATCTTGTTTCCTTTACCGGATGGTCGTCCCCATCATGATCTCTTTATTTCCCCATCATGTCGACTGTCCCCGTCATTGCTTTATCCCCAGCAGTCGTCCTCTGTTCGATGGTCGTCCTCCATCGCTCGCACTTTATAATCATACTATACTTTCTTTTACAATCTATATCCCTTTTCTTCTTCTCCCAGTGAGTGCAAATTTCAGACTGTCTTTGGTATTCAACCACAAGTTATCTTGTTTGTCCGTTAAGCCAGGCGCTTACATCCTGCACAGCTAACTCATGTTTGAATAGGGGCAGTTGTAAACACCCCAAATTTTCCCTCACTATGTTCACACCAAGGCTTGGGATCTTTCATCTCTGCATAAGTTTAAGCATATCATATCATATTGCATTTTTTGTTTCACTGCATTAGTTCAAGTTCATCTGCATCTAGGGTTTGTGATCTGAGCAATCCAAGGATTCATCTGAGCCATTCCAAAGGTCTATATTCATTCCAATAGGATCCATGTATGTTCTATCATCATTTTATGTCCCTCAAAGATCAAGGAAGTCAAAGAATAACAAGAACTTGTACATCATGGAAGCAGAGCCAGGGTTTCACTACACAGATGACCTAAAATTAGGGTTTTGGTTTCAGAGGCCATAACTCCAAATTTTTTGATCATTCTTGTTTCTAATGGTCTCAATATGTTATAAGGATCATGCATACCAAGTTTGATGAAGAAATACATTGTGGAAGTCATCTGATCACTAGGTAACTTCTTGAGCAAGTCAGAGCAAAATCAGGGCATCTGAGACCCCCAACCATGGAACCAAAGTGGATTTTTCATCAAATTGAAGTTATATGGTCTTTATTTGATCATTTAAGTGCTTAGAAGTTCACAAATTTGAAGAAAAGTGAGCTAAACCAAAAGTTGCCAAAAATGGAAATGACTTGTAATGTAAACTTTCCATTTTGGGAATGTTTTTCAACCTCCTCTTTCTCAACCAAAAATGATTCAAATGAAAAATTGTTTGTCATGAAAGTTGTAGATTGGATCATTCCGTTTTCAAAAAGTACAAGAACAAGTTCTAATTCATTTTGGAACTCAAGATATGGCTTGTCAAAGTTGGCAAAAATCCCATAAATTTCAAGAATGCACCAAAAGGGATTCTTTGCAAAACCACTTGCCAAGGCTTTTTGTGACTTCAAACACACTTCAATACATCATAGCATCATAGTGCATTGCTTCTAGATCAGAATTGCCCAAGGAATTGCAAGATCATATTCCTTGAACACCAAGATTTCTCAAAGGGGCCAAAACTTCACATAATTGCAGAACACCCCATAACTTATTTCCCACATGTTGAATTGCCTCAAGAATGAATTGGTGGACTTCCTTGAAGTCAGTTGCGCATGGACATGCCCAAAGGCCAGCTGCATCCTTGCCCATACCTCAAGTACACAAGTTGGTGACTTTTTGCAAGAAGGCCATACCAATCACAATAGGGCACAACCACTCCACAGACCTATCACAAGTTGATATTTGGACCAAATGTTGGTCATAACACGCAAGAACACAAGCTGAACCCTAAGAATCACCAAGTTACAAAAAACACTCCCTCTTGCAAAAGCTTTCGAATTTCATAACTCAGCCACTCAATCTTCAAACAAACACCACCATTCATTTCTAAATCACTCACTGATCATAAACCACCCATAAAAACAGCCAAGAACACACCATAAACAAAATACGATTTTCAGCCAGTTGAGGTGCAATCTCATAAACTAGCCACTCTCCAGGTCTTCCAAGCATCAAAGCTTCTTCAGGAGGGTCATTGGAGTCAGCTTGCATAGGAGAAGCAGCCTGAAAGCCCCAAACTGAGGAAGCTCAAGCTCAGGTAGCTCCTTCAAACTTTTTTTCAGAAATGTGATTTTATGTTATAGAAATGTTCTTCTTGTTGTGCTGAGCATGCTGATACTTTTATTTTTAAAAATGGTTGCGATTTGAGGATTTTATGAACTTCTGAAAGTTTCACCATTTTTGATCTTTGCTTCGAATCTTGAGTTTGAGTGAAAAGAAATGTGATTTGAGGCTGGATTCGAGTTTAGGGGAGTGAGGGGAGTCAATCTGGAGCTTTAGAGCTCCAGAAATTGCTTAGAGAAGAAGTTAGAAATTTCTAGGTGAGGGTCTGGCCGGAGAAGATGATAGGAAGTCTTCTCCGGCCACCTAAAAGAGATTAGGGCATAATATGTGTAATTAGGGCTAGTTTGAATTATGGCCTTAGGATCTTGTTACCCGCGCGTTTGGATGGTCTGGATTGAGTGATTAAACCCTAATCTGAATTAATTAATTAGTTAATTAGGTTTAATGAAATTTGAAT
Source organism: Lathyrus aphaca (assembly GCA_963966055.1). NCBI lineage: Eukaryota > Viridiplantae > Streptophyta > Magnoliopsida > Fabales > Fabaceae > Lathyrus > Lathyrus aphaca. The sequence continues at coordinate 388,951,036 of OZ014524.1, read as the reverse complement.
GTAGGCCTTTAGATTTGGCGCACAGTCAACCCCCATAAACCCAGATTCAATCTCAACCATCCCTTTTGCATACTTCAACTTTATTTCATTTTTATTTCATTTTTCTCATTTAATTTTGTATCATTTATTTAAAATAGCAAGAAATTTATAAAAATATTTTTATTCTGCATTTTATTTTCAAATAATTTTCTTAACCCAAGAATATTTTTAGTTTTAGTTTTTGCATTTAAAAATAATTTTTTAAGCATTTAAATGCTTATTTTAATTAATTAATGAAAATTAATTAATTAAAATATCATTTAGGTTTCGGAAAAATCCCAAAAAATTCATGTTACATCTTTAAACATTTAGAGACATTGTCATACCATCCACACAAATTTCTTTTTGGTTTTGAACCATTATTGACAATTTTCTTGAATTTAGGGTTCATAAAATTCACATTTTAGAACCCTAACTTCAAGAATTATTTTCTGCCTAACCAAGCATGGTATGAAAATGATTCTTTTTGCATTGATCTTCATTTGAAATGTGTTTTCTAGCATAATTTTGTCATGAATTTCTTCTGCCTTTTTGAATTGATTGGCATTTTTCCCCTTTAGGTACCTTAAAACCCTAGATAACTTAGAAAAATCATAACTTCCTTAGGGGTAAGATTTGAACCTTCTCCTTTGGGGTGTGATATCATATGGGGTTAGGGTCTTTTTTATTGCATTTTCAATTTTTTATCTTGTCATTTGCTTCTGTTTTTGAGTTTTGCATCTCATGTTGCATAAAAAACCCTAATTTCTCATCTTCCTTTGCATACATCCTGCATAAGCATTCATATAAGAACTTGCCATGACATTTCTTGCATCCACATGACATATAAGACATCCTAGATCACATTAGACTCATGTTTGATCATTTCCTCATCCATTTTCCATGTTATGCCTTCATTTCATTTCATGTGCATTCATGTGCTTTCATGCTTCTTTCATGCTTCATTTGCATTCTCATCTCTTATATGATCATCCATTGCATTTGGCATGTCTTTGCATCATCTCATAGCATCATTAACATCATGTTTATGCTTCTGGTTTTGGTTTGCATACTTGCTTTCATTTCATTTTTCATTTCATTTCCTTATGCTAACTTTTCAGGTGGTAAGTATTTTGAGAAGTGAATTTTCCTTCACTTCTCACAATCTCTCCTCATCCCTCTTATGCATCCTTGTTTCATTTTGTATTTGTATAAGAGTGAGCTTTCTCATTCATGTTCCATCTTCACTTTCTTTCTTTAAGAAACTTATCTTCTTAAGAGAAGTAAGTTGACTTGCTTCTTCTGCTTCTCCTCCTTTCATCTGCTTCTTCCTTGGTGGCTCTTCTTGAAGATCTCTTGCAAGCCTCATAAACCCTAGGAACACCCAAGCATGATAACAATTAGGGTTTTGATTATTCCCCCATTAGTTTTACCTTTGTGTCATCTTTTGTGTCTCTTTTCTCATCTCATAATCAGGGACTAAACCTTCAAGGTTTTAAGGCTTTGTGATTAAGGGTATGCCTGCATCCTTCTCTTAGGATGGAGTGTATAACTTTAATCCTAAGTGTTAAACCCTTAATGTGTTTAAATCTCTTAATCAATCCATCTCATAATCACTAAGAAAATAAGCTTGTAACTTGGGCCTTGCATTAGGGTTCTAATTCTTCCTTAATTGGTTAAGAAGGACTAACCCTAGTGTTAATGGACAAGTCCCCCTCAAGTTGTCTTACAAACCATAAAATTCACTTCTTAATCTTATCATTAACTAAAATCCACTTTAATAAAGGCTTGGTTTTGTCATGAGGTTAATCCCTAATCATGGATTAAGTTGAGGTATCTTCCTCAGCTTAAATGTTCTCATATATTATCCTTCTATTAGGATGGTGTAATGGGTCCATTAAATCCTTGATTATGGCTTAAACTAATTACTTAACACTAAACAAAAACTCCAAAAACATCTAAATAATTGCAAGTAGGTTAATGATCTTAACCCTACATCAGGGTGATTAAGTGTGAGGTGTTTACTTCATACTTAAGGTATTCTCATTACCCCTAATCAAAGGGAAGATGTGATGAGTTTACTAACCCTTGGTTTAGGCTTAAGCTCATTTTCTTATGACAAACTCCAAAAAGCAATAAAAGATTGAAAACACCAAAAACAAACAATAATCGTTTCCTCCGGGATTCTTTTCTCATCTCATTCACTCATAAACGAGAACTTGCTTCTTTCGTCTAATGCAAGACAGTTTGCACCTGAGCCAGACAGGTCATACACTTGAGCATAGACAAGTAAGCAGTTCACAAGTTAATTCACCTTTCAATCTCTTTGAGTCGAACTACGATGTTCTGACTTCCTCATTGCACGAGAGGATACGTAGGCATAACTTAACAGTTATCGAACAAAAGTCTCTGTCTCTTCCCCTCTCTTCCAGCATTATTCTTTTAAGCCTCATTCCTGAGCATTTCACTTTCCAACACTGACACTTGTATATTCCTTTCCAACTTTTGCACACAGATAGCACTGACACTACCCCTTTAAAACACAAATCTTTTAAGCGTGGATCCCGTCGAGTACGACGGACAATCTGGGTGCTAATACCTTCCCAGGTTGTAACCAACCCCCTTGCTCAGTTTCTCTGGTTCGCGACTGTCTTATCCATATCTTTCTAGGTTTATGCAGCATTACCTTTCCTTCGGGATAAAAATGCCTAGCTGGCGACTCTTTTCAGTTCATCATCATTTTCTCCTTTCACCGACTTTTCGCGCTTGTACCGGGATGCGAATCTTCGGGAGCGACACTACCCTAATGGCAATGTGAAAATGATCATCTACTGAGTTCCAATTCTGCTATGACCAGTATGTCTTCAAAACTTCTCCATTTAATCTTGCTTTCTGAAGTGGAGGATTGAACAAATTCCTACCCTTTGGAGATTTCCAGGTTGAGTGAGACGACAATGTAGTACAAATAACTCAGATTGTAGTCATTCTCTTATTCCCTCTTTTGCGTGGACCACCCTTTCGGGTTTTCAATCCACCAGGATACCCTTTTTTGCCTGAGTTGTCCAATGTGGATTTTCAACTCACCGGGTGTACAACTTTTATTTATATCCCTGACTTTTTCCTGAGCCTTTTATTCTATTTTTGGCTCGTCGGGATGCCCTTTTTTGCCTGGACTCTTTATTCTGTTTTTGTCCAGCGGGTCTCTTTTATGCGAAGTATTTTTTAACTACGTCTAAATTAATGGGGGATGGAAAATATTTACCATCCATGGTTGTAAGCATCAAGGCTCCGCCTGAAAAAACATATTTAACCACGTATGGACCTTCATAGTTAGGAGTCCATTTTCCCCTGTGATTTGTACTTGGAGGAAGAATTCTCTTGGGCACAAGTTCACCAACCTGATACTCCCGAGGATGCACTCTTTGGTCAAATACCCGCTTCATTCTGCTCTGATATAGCTGACCATGGCATACAGCTGTCAATCTCTTCTCCTCAATCAAACTCAATTGGTTATACTTGGCGCGTACCCATTTGGTTTCATCTAGTTTGATATCCATCATCACCCGCAGTGACAGAATATCAACTTCAACAGGTAGGACAACTTCCATACCATATACAAGTGAGAAAGGTGTTTCCCCACTGGATGTCCTCACTGATGTTTTGTACCTATGCAAAGCAAACGATAACATCTCATGTCAATCCTTGTATGTCACCACCATTTTCTGCACAATCTTCTTGATGTTTTTATTGGCCACTTCAACAACGCCATTTATAATTGGAGGGTAAGGAGAAGAATTATGATGTTATATTTTGTAAGTCCCGACATAACTCTTCCATCATCTCATTGTTGAGATCATAAACATTGTCGGTAATGATTCTCTCGGGTACTCCATGTAACACCCAAATATTTAATTATTTATTTATGATTAATCAGTCGATTTTGTGCTGCGGTAAATTAAGTCGGAATATTAAGTTGGAAAGTCGTGGAAATAATATTAGAAGTAATACTATTGTTGTTGGAGTGTGTTGGTTTTGTGGGCTAGAATTTGTGTCTGAATTAGCAATTAGAGGGGTGCATTGTGTAGGACCATTAGTAATATTAATAGATTAATAATAATTGATAGAAAGAAATAGAAGTTAGAGAGTTAGGTTTGTATCAGTAAGAGCATAAATAAGAGGAACAAAACATGGAGAAGAGAATCGAGTGAAACTTCTACAGGTGCGAAATCCCCAGAAAATCTGACCGAGTTAGGGCTGCCTTTAATCCAAGGTAAGGGTGTATTCGACTTTTATATTCAGGTATGATAATTGGTATGTAGGGTTGAGTAATTTTTGTATTATTGTTAATTGTTGATGTTGTTGTGATAATTCCGATTTCTTAAATTTGTGATTGTTCGATGTTGGTAAGTTGTTTAGTTGATAAGATGTTTAAGTTGAACAAATGAATTGGTTGGGAATGTTGCATAAACCATAAACAAATTATTTAGTAATGTTGAGGGTGAATCTGTTGTGTTGTTGTATGGAGTTAATTAGACAGTTGGTATTGTGAGGTATTTGGAAATAGTGCAAAGAATCTAGAGAATACGAAGGGAACATAGAGGAAACTGGAGATTTTGAGGTTGGGACGTTCGTCCCTTGAGCCTGACGATCGTCAAGGAGAGGTGACACCATCACTTCCCTGTGTTGTCCGTCACAACGTGACGATAGTCACATAGGTGTGACGATAGTCACACTGAGGAGGATGCTTAGTTTTGATATTCTGCTTCGTGTTTGTTAGATTGAGTAGTTTGGCTTGCTGGGATGCTGAGATGTTATTACATAAACATGATTTAAAATAGGTAACTAAGTACATAAACTAATTAATTGAATTAGGATGCATTAAGGAGTTAAGAAGTAATACTGAGATGAATTACCAGAAGTTAATTGTGTAATATTACCATAAAATTGATAGCAGGTTTGGTGAGTTGGTTACTACCATAGGTTTAAAAGAGACTTAGGAATAAGCTAGTTGATAAGTTATTGTGAATTTCAGGCATAGAGCCAACATTGATTTGTCGTCATTGTTATCTTGAAGACCCTTAGCCAATGTTGATAAGTTGAATGTTGATGTGTTGTTACGTTGTATTAGTTTTTGTTGTTGATAACCATGTTGAGTCGCATATCATATCATTGTGTATGTTGGGGCTGTTGCTCACACCATGTTAGCCTGGATTGGAACTAAGTTGAAAGTTAAAGGCTTATGCCTTGATGCCTTGGTAAATTGGCAATTTTAAGTTGGGAGTTTTACTCCAAATCGTACCCCATGTATAACATTGTCGAGTTGCATTAAATTTTCATTTCTCAAAGTTGTTGTTGATTATTGCTTTATTGATGATGTGAAGTGGTGATATTTGTATGATCCATGCTTATGTTTTATTTATCATATTTTGTTTATTACTTTCGATATCTCACCCCTTCTGTTTGAATGGTATCCCTATGTAGGCAACGTGCGGTAATCAAGAGGAGTATCCGATTACCTTTAGTCGGGTCAGTGGTTGTCGCTCTGATACATAGCACTTGGGGGGATGATGCATGTCTTGTTTTACTTAGTTGTTTTAAATGCTGAATTTTTAAGTTGAATTGTCGAATACTACTTTGTTGCTTTACCTTAAGTTGAATTTTGATGGTTAAAGATGTTATTATTTGAGTATTAAATCCGCTGTGTAGTATTTAATAAAGTTGAATCATTTTAAAGATTATATGATTGTTGCAGTTCTCCTTGAATGTGTTATGTATCTTTCTGGATTGGTTTTAAGTTGAAAATGTGATATCCCGCTTTATGTTGAAAATTTTATAACTCGGATTTTAATATAAATCTTGGGTAGAAAATGGGGTGTTACATTAGTGGTATCAAAGTAGGTTGGTTTGTCCAGCCAAGTGTCGAGTCGTATTTGTTTAACAATCATGTATTGTTATTTAGTTCTAACTTTTGTTGGTGTTGTAGTGCTAAGTTGAGATGGCTGAAAGAAATGACGCTGCAATGGCTGCTGCAATGCAAGCAATGGCTCAGGTTGTGCAGAATTTGTCGAACACTGGTGAAGATGCTGGATCACGGAGCTTGGCGACTTTTCAGAGAGAGAATCTTCCTGTCTTTAAAGTAAAGCATGATCTAGATGTATCATTGGGTTGGTTGAAAGAGATTGAGAGAATCTTTCGTGTTATGGACTGTACTCCAGTGCAGAAGGTTCAATACAGTACTCACATGTTGGCAGTCGAGGTTGATGACTGGTGGCTAGAGACTCGTGAGAGGCTAGATGTTGCAGGTGAAGTAATCATTTGGGATGTGTTCCGTAGGGAATTCATGAGAAACTATATCCAAAGGATGACTATGGCAAGAAGGAGATTGAGTTCCTTGAGCTAAAGTATGGGAACATGTCTATTACTGACTATGCTGTGAAGTTTGTGGAATTGTCTAAGTTCTATCCTCATTATAATGGAGTTGGTGTTGAATTTTCAAAGTTCATCAAGTTTGAAAATGGGTTGCGCTCTGAAATCAAGAAAATTGTTGGGTATCAGAAGATCCATGTCATTTCTGAATTGGTTAATAGTTGTAGGATTTATGAAGAGGATAATAATTTGCATTATAAGATTGTCAGTGACATGAGAGGCAAGAAACAATAGAGTTGTGGCAAGCCTTATGATGCTCTAGCTGGAAAGGGTAAACAGAGAGTTGCTCCAACTCAGAGGACTAGTTGGGGAGGTGCTCCTGCTGGTATAGTTTGCTTCAAGTGTGGACAGCATGGTCACAAGAGTAATGTGTGCATTGCTGAGGTAAAAATGTGTTTTTTTTGTGGTAAGATGGGGCATGCAATAGCTAATTTAAAGCACAAAGAGATGATATGTTTTAATTGTGGCAAAGAAGGACATATTGGTAGTCAGTGTCAGAAGCCAAAGAAAGCTCAGATTGTGAAAGTGTTCGCGTTGGTAGGAACTCAGATAGCTAACGAGGAGGGACTTATCAGAGGTACATGCTTCATTAATAATACTCCTTTAATTACTATTATTGATACTGGTGCTACATATTGTTTTATTGTTTCTGATTGTGTTAAAATATTGGGTCTTGAATTGTCTACTATGAATGGTGAATTGATCGTCGAGATTCAGGCTAAGGGATCAGTAACTACTTCTCTTGTGTGTCTAAGGCGTCCTTTGTCAATCTTCAATAGAGACTTTTATGTTGATTTGGTGTGTTTACCGTTGATTGGGATGGATGTAGTTCTTGGTATGAACTAGTTAGAGTATAACTATGTTCACATAAACTGTTATCGCAAGTCGGTGAGTTTTTCTACTCCTGAAGACGAAGGAGTTGGATTGTTATCTTATAGAGAGCTACAAAAATTGATGAAAGAAGAAGCTCAGATGTTTCGTTGATGGCAACATTGTTTGTTGAGATTAAAGCTAAGATTGAGGAATTGCTAGTGGTGAATGATTTTCCTGAAGTTTTCCCTGATGAAATTCCTGATCTACCGCCAGAGAGAGAGAGAGAGAGGTTGAATTTGCGATTGATCTTGTACCTGGTACTAGAACTGTTTCAATGGAACCATACATAATGTCAGCATCCGAGTTGTATGAATTAAAGAAGCAGTTGGAAGAATTACATGAGAAGAAGTTTGTAAGACCAAGTGTATCGCCATGGGGAGAACCAATGTTGCTAGTAAAGAAGAAAGATGGAAGTATGAGACTTTGTGTTGATTATAGACAACTGAATAAAGTGACAATCAAGAACAACTATCCACTTCCGAGAATAGATGATTTGATGGATCAGTTAGTGGATGCTTGTGTATTTAGTAAGATCGATTTGAGATTGGGTTATCATCAGATCAAAGTGAAAGATGAGGATATTCAAAAGATGGCGTTCAGAACACGGTATGGACATTATGGGTATTCGGTGATTCCTTTCGGTGTGAATAATGTGCCGGGAGTATTCATGGAATACATGAATTATATTTTTCATACTTATCTGGATCGTTTTGTAGTCGTATTCATCGATGATATTCTGATTTACTCTAAGTCTGAAGAAGAGCATAATGAGCATTTGAGAATAATATTGGAAGTTTTGAATGATAAGAAGTTGTATGCGAAGTTGTCCAAGTGCGAGTTTTGGTTGAAATAAGTCAGCTTTCTTGGTCATGTGATTTCAGGTAGTAGTATTGTTGTGGATCCTTCTAAGGTAGATGATGTGTTGCAATAGGAGACTCCAAGGTCGGCTACAAAGATTATAAGCTTTTTGGGACTATCTTGTTATTACAGAAGGTTTATCGAAGGATTTTCTAAGTTGGCACTTTCGTTAACTAAGTTAACTTGTAAAAGTAAGCCTTTATGTGGGATGTTAAGTGCGAAGAAAGTTTTACAAAGTTGAAGAAGAGATTGACGTCGGCTCCGGTCTTGACATTATCGAATCCAGAAGAACCGTTTATGGTTTATTGTGATGCTTCGTTGCTGGGTTTAGGAGGTGTGCTTATGTAGAACAATAAGGTAATTGCTTATGTGTCACGACAATTGAGGACTCATGAAAAAAACTATCCTACGCAAGATTTGGAACTTGTTGCACTTGTTTTTATGCTGAAGATTTGGAGACATTACCTTTATGGTTCTAGATTTGAAGATTTTAGTGACCATAAGAGCCTAAAGTATTTATTTAATCAGAAGGAGTTAAATATGAGATAGCGAAGATGGTTAGATTTGCTGAAAGATTATGATTTGGGTTTGAATTATCATCCAGGTAATGTTAATGTCGTGGCTGATGCGTTAAGCCGAAAGACTTTGCATATGTCAACAATGATGATTAAGGAATTAGAATTAATCGAGCAGTTTTGAGATATGAGTTTGGTTTAGAAAGTAACACCGCAGAGTGTGATGTTGGGCATGTTAAAGATTAATAATAACTTTTTGGATAGTATTTGAGAGGCTCAGAAGCTGGTTGTAAAACTAGTGGACATCATGAATAGTTATGGTCAATAAGAGAAAAGTGACTTTAAGATTGACACACGAGGTGTGTTGAGACTACATGAACGAATTTGTATTCCTGATGACGCTGATATGAAAAAGACGATTCTTGAAGAGGGTCATAGGAGTAATCTGAGTATTAATTCGGGAGCTACAAAAATGTATCAAGATTTGAAGAAAATATTTTAGTGGTCCGGAATGAAAGAAGATGTGGCGCGATTTGTATATGCGTGTTTAACTTGTCAGAAGTTGAAAATTGAGCATCAGAAGCCTGCAGGATTGATGCAATAGTTGGAAGTTTCAGAATGGAAATGGGATAGAATTTCTATGGATTTTGTGACAGGGTTTCCTGTTACTTCAAGAGGGCATGATTCAAATTGGGTGATTGGTGATAGGCTTACAAAGTCGGCTCATTTCATACCTATTAACATTACATATCCAATTGTGAAGTTGGCATAGATTTATATCCAAGTGATTATGAAGTTGCATGGTGTTCCTTTGTGCATTGTGTCAGATAGAGATCAGAGGTTTACATCAAAGTTTTGGAAGAGTATGCAAGAGGAGTTGGGTTCTAAGTTAAGGTTGATTTCAGTATATCATCCTCAGACAGATGGCCAAATTGAGAGGACTATTCAGTCGTTGGAGGACTTGTTGAGATCTTGTGTTCTTGAGTGGGGAGGTTTGTGGGATACTTATCTTCCATTGATCGAGTTCACTTATAATAATAATTACCATTCTAGTATAAGAATGACTCATTTTAAAGCGCTATATGGTTGGAGGTGTAGAACTATGTTGTGTTGGCATGAATTTGGTGAAGTTTAGTAGTTGGACCGTAATTAGTTCGAGAGACTACTGAGAAAGTAAAGTTGATTCGAGAGAAGACAAAGTCTTCTAAATGTAGGTAGAAGAGTTATTATAACAAGCGAAAGATGGATTTAGAATTCCAAGATGGTGATCATGTGTTTTTTAGAGTCTCACCTGTGATTGGTGTTGGGATAACTTTGAAGTCTAAGAAGCTCACTCCCCGTTTTATCGGTCCGTATCAGATTTTGGACAGAGTTGAGAAAGTTGATTATCGGATGGCGTTACGGCCAAATAATTTTGAATTTTCATGATGTGTTTCAAGTGTCACAACTTCGGAATTACATTTCAGATCAGTCTCATGTGGTTAGTATGGACGATGTGCAAGTATGGGAGAATATCACGGTGGAGACGAAGCCTGTGCAAGTCGTGGATCATGAAATGAAGACTCTTCGAAGGAAAGAGATCATGTTGGTCAAAGTTGTCTGGTTGGGAGCTGCTGGAGAAAGCATGACCTGGGAATTGGAGAGCAAGATGCGAGACTCCTATTCCAAGTTGTTTGAATTAGGTAAATTTTCGTGGACGAAAATATTCTAAGTGGGGGAGAGTTGTAATGCCCAAATATTTAATTATTTATTTAATCGAATATTTAATTATTTATTTGTGATTATTCGGTCTATTTTGTGTTGGGTAAATTAAGTCGGAATGTCATGGAAATAATATTAGAAGTAATATTATTATTGTTGGAGTGTGTTGGTTTTGTGGGCTAGAATTCGTGTCTGAACTAGCAATTAGAGGGGTGCATTGTTTAGGCCCATTAGTAATATTAATAGATTAATAATATTCTATAGAAAGAAATAGAAGTTAGAGAGTTAGGTTTGTATTAGTAAGAGCATAGAGAAGAGGAATAGAACACGGAGAAGAGAATAGAGTGAAACTGCTACCGATGCAAAATCCCCAGAGAATCTGATCGAGTTAGGGCTTCCTTTAATCCAAGGTAAAGGTGGGTTCGAATTTTATAATCATGTATGATAATTGTACATAGGGTTAGGTAATATGTGTGTTGTTGTGAATTGTTGATGTTGGTGTGATAATTGTGATTTCTTAGAGTTGTGATTGGTCGATGTTGTTAAGTTGTTTAGTTGATAAGTTGGTTAGGTTGAATAAATGAATTGGTTGGGAATGTTGCATAAACCGTAAAAAAATTATTTAGTAATTTTGAGGGTGAATCTATTGTGTTGTTGTATGTAGTTAATTAGACAGTTGGTATTGTGAGGTATTTGGAAATAGTGCAGAGAATCTAGAGAATACAAAGGCAACAAAGAGGAAACTGCAGATTTTGAGGCTGGGATGTTCGTCCCATGTGTCATCCATCACAACGTGATCATAGTCACATAGGTTTAAGGATAGTCACACTAAGGAGGATCCTTAGTTTTGACGTTCTGCTTCGTGTTTGTTAGACTAAGTAGTTTGGCTTGCTGAGATGATAAGATGTTATTACAGAAACTTGATTTAAAATAAGTAACTAAGTACATAAACTAATTAATTGACTTAGGATGCATTAAGGAGTTAAGAAGTAATACTGAGATGAATAACAATAATTTAATTGGGTAATATTACCATAAAATTGATAGCAGGTTTGGTGAGTTGGTTACTACAATGGGTTTGGTGAGTTGATGATAAGTTATTTTTGTGAATTTAAGGCATAGAGCCAACATTGATTTGTCTTTGTTGTTATGTTGAAGGCCCTTGGACAACGTTGATAAGTTGAATATTGTTGGTTGTTACATTGTATTAGTTATTGTTGTTGATTACCATGTTGAGTCGCATATCATATCATTGTGTATGTTGGGGCTGTTGCTCACACCATGTTGGCCTGTATTGACACTGAGTTGAAAGTTGAAGGCTTATGCCCTTATGCCTTGGTAAATTGGAAATTTTAAGTTGGGAGTCTTACTCCGAATGGTACCACATGCATAACATTGTCGAATCGCATTAAAGTTGCATTTCTCAAAGTTGTTGTTGATTGTTGCTTTATTGATGATGTGAAGTGGTGATATTTGTATGATCCTTGCTTATGTATTATTTATCATATTTCGTTTATAACTTTCGATATCTCACCCCTTCTGTTTGAATTTTGTCCCTATGTTGGCAACATGTAGGTAATTAAGAGGAGTAGTCGTTTACCTTTAGTCGAGTTGGTGGTTGTCGCTCTGATACGTAGCACTCGGGGGGATGACGCATGTCTTGTTTTACTTAGTTATTTTAAATGCTGAATTTTTAAATTGAATTGTCGAAGACTACTTTGTTGCTTTACCTTAAGTTGAATTTTGTTGGTTAATGATGATATGATTTGACTATTGAATCTGCTTCGTAGTATTTAATAAAGTTGGATCATTTTGAAGATTATATGATTGTTCCAGTTCTCCTTGAACGTGTTATGTATATTTCTGGATTGGTTTTAAGTTGAAAATGTGTCCCGTTTTATGTTTAAAATTTTATAACTCTGATTTTAATATAAATCTCAGGTAGAAAATGGGGTGTTACACTCCATATCTGCAAATGACATCCTTCTTTAGAAACTGGCAACCACCTGCTTGGTGACATTGACATAAGAACTTGCTTCAAACCACTTGGTAAAGTAATCAATCGCGACCAATATGAAATGATGTCTGTTAGAAGTCGTTGGTTCATTCTTCCCGATCATGTCAATGTCCCACATGGAAAAGTGCCAAGATGAAGACATGACGTTCAGCGGGCTTGGAGGCACATGCACATTGTCTGTGTAAATATGGAACTTGTGGCACTTTTGGGCATATGAGCAACAATATGAATCCATTTTCATCCAGTAATACCCCGATCTTAATAATTTCTTTGACATTGCATGTCCTCCGGCATGGGTACCAAAAGATCCTTCATGCACGTTCTGCATTAACATGTATGCTTCCTGCTTGTCCACACATCTAAACAAAACCATGTCAAAGCTTCTCTTGTACAACACGCCATCAGAATTCAAGAAGAAACTTGCAACAAGTCGTCTCAAATTTTTCTTATCATTGGAAGATGCCCCACCTGGGTATTCCTAACTCTTCAGGAAACACTTGATATCATGATACCACGACTTGTCATCATACACTGCATCAACAATAAACACATATGTGTAAACACCCCAAATTTTCCCTCACTAAATTCACACCATGGCTTGTGATCTTTTCATTTGCATTAGTTCAATCATATCATCTCATATTGCATTTTTTTGCTTCACTGCATTGGTTCAAAGTCATTTGCATCTAGGGTTTGTGATTTGAGTAATCCATGGACCATCTGAGCCACTCCAAAGGTCTCCAATCATCTCAAGAGGGTCCATGTATGTTCAATCATCATATTTTATCCTCCAAAGATCAAGGAAGCCAAAAAATCACAAGAACTTGCAAAGCATGGAAGTAGAGCCAGGTTTAACTACATAGATGACCTGAAATTAGGGTTTTAGTTTCAGAGGCCATAACTCCAATTTTTTTGGTCATTCTAGTTTCTATTGGTCTTAATATGTTATAAGGATCATACATACCAAGTTTTATGAAGAAATTCATTGTGGAAGTCATCTGATCATTGGGTAACTTCTTGAGCAAGTCAGAGCCAAATCAGGGCATCTAAGGCCCCCATCAATGGACCCAAAGTGGATTTTTCATCAAATTGAAGTTATATGGTATTTATTTGATCATTGAAGTGTTTGGAAGTTCACAAATTTGAAGAAAAGTGAGCAAACCCAAAAGTTGCCAAAAATGGAAATGACTTGTAATGTAAACTTTCCATTTTGGGAAAGTTTTTCAACCACCTCTTTCTTAACCAAAAATGCTTCAAATGAAAAATTGTTGGTCATGAAAGTTGTATATTGGATCATTCCCTTTTCGAAAAGTACAAGAACAAGATCTAATTCATTATGGAACTCAAGTTATGGCCTTCCAAAGTTGGCAAAAATCACTTAATTTCATGTTTCATGCCAAAGAGGGAATTTTTCAAAACCTCTTGCCAATTCATTTTGTGACCTCAAATTGACTTCTAACCATCATACAAACATAACACATTGCCTAAAACTCAGAATTGGCCCAAGAATTTCCAAATTTCATGACTTGCACCTAAAGAAATCTCAAAAGGGCCAAAGGTTCACAAATTTGCAAAATCTCCCATAACTTTGTCACAACTTGCTGATTTGCCTCTAAGAGATTTCCATGGACCTCCTTGAATCTTGCTGCACCAGACACCCCTTTGTCCTTGGCCTGAACCAGCCCATACCTCAAAGTACACATAAGCTTGACTTTTTGCATTTTCACCCTACCAATCACACTATGCCACAACCACTATCTGAACCAATTGCATTTGTTTATACTAATCCAAAGCAAGCCAAACATAATAAGAACTAAGCCTAACACTTCAGCATTGCCATAGTTCACAAAAACTCCCTCTTTTGCATTTTCCTTCGAAACACTCAGCACAAACATCAAACCTCAAATCTTTTTTCATCAATCATCTCTACACATCATAAGGAACAAAAACCACCCTTCACTTTGCCCTGAAAGCCACCATACACAAAATACGATTTTTCACCCCACTAAACTGAACTTCACTGAACTTTAAAAAGAGGTCACATATACTTCAGCAAAGCATCAAAGAAGCTCAAGGGAGGTTAGAGGAGGAGGTTTGCATCAAGAAGAAGGCCCAGGCAGCTCCATTAGCAAAGCTTCATCTCAGGTATCTTCTTGAAACTTTTTTCCATAAATCTTTTCTTTAGTTATGAGATGGTAGAGTTTGCTCTCCTGATTGCAATGAACATTTATTTTTGAAGAATGGTTGAGTATTGACTGTGTATGTGTATTCTGAAATTTTGCCCATTTTTATGTTTTTGTTCGAATCATAATTATGGTGCAAAATAAATGAATTATGTTGTTGGATTCTTGTTCTATGGGGTTTGGGAATCATTTCTGGAGATTTGGGGAGCTTATCATGACCTAGGGAGGGATTTGGGAATTTTCAGGGGAGAGTGTGGCCGGAGAAGATGACCGGAGGTCATTTCCGGCCACCTGAAAGTCATTAACCTAATTAATTAGGGTTAGGGCAATTTTCAAATGTGGGCCGTAAGATTAAGCTTTCCCGCGTGCAATGTAGGGCTAGGATCATGTCATTAATGTTTAATCAGGTTTAATTAATATTTTAATTGAGATTAGCTCAGTTTAAATGTGGGCCGTCCAGATGCGCGCCCAGTCAATCCATTTAAAGCCCAGAATCAATCCCCACCACCCATTGTGCATACTTCTGTTATTTAATATTTTATTTCATTTTTTCTAATTTCTTTTGTACGAATTTTTAAAAATAGTAAAAAACATCAAAAAATTCTAAATTTTTTTATCAACCCTTTTATTAATTTTCAGAACCCAAAAATGTTTTTATTTTTATTTTTTGCATTAATAATATATTTTTAAATCATTTAAATGTTATTTTTAATTAGTTAATGAGGATTAATTAATTAAAAATACATTTAAGTATTTAAAAATCACAAAAAATATCAGAGAACATCATTGAACATTTAGAAGCATTTACAAACTCACCACACAAATTTCTTTTTGGTTTTGATCACACTTTGACATTTTTCATTTGAATTAGGGTTCTTAAATTGTTCATTTTCTAACCCTAACTTCAAAAATTCATACCTTTTAAACCAAATGGAGTTTGTGAATGATTATTTTTGCATTGTTCTATGCATGACTTATATTTTCTAAAAACATTTTTGTTTAATTTTTATCTTTCATTTTCAATTTGTTTGGCATTTTACCTTGAGGATTACCCTTAAAATCCTAAAAACTTAGGAAATTCATAAGTCCCACTAGGTTTAGCTTCTGACCTCCCTCTTTGGAGGGTAACTTAGTATAGGTTTG
This sequence comes from Lathyrus aphaca, assembly GCA_963966055.1. Lineage (NCBI taxonomy): Eukaryota > Viridiplantae > Streptophyta > Magnoliopsida > Fabales > Fabaceae > Lathyrus > Lathyrus aphaca. Next base: position 388,935,302 of record OZ014524.1, on the reverse strand, counting down.
GGGTTCCTTTAAGTCCATTTTCAATTTTTTATCTTATCATTTGCTTCTGTTTTTAAGTTTTGCATCTCACATGTTCATATAACCCTAATCTCTCATCTTCATTTGCATTCATCTTGTATATGCTTGCATCCATGAACTTGCCATGACTTTTTGTGCATTAACATGACATATAAGACATCCTAGTACACTTTAGAATCATGTTTGATCATTGCATTATTGTCATACCCCAAATTTGTCCTACCTTTATTATTTTATTTTCTGTTTATTAAACCATTAGTCAAAAAGTCAAAAAATATGCATTATTCCATTTTATAGATATCTCAAAAATATGTTTCCCTTTAAATCCATTTACAACCATTTAGTCCATAAATCCATCCCATTTTCTTTTCATACTTTCATTTTAATTTTTTTTAAGTCTATTTAAAAAAAATCTTTTTGTCATCTTATTATTATTATCATTACTATTATTCTAATTATTTTCATTATTATTCTTATTATTTTCATTTTAATTTCCTATTTTTTATTATCACCATTTATTTTTACTCTTATATTCATTATTACTATTATTATTAATTTCTATTGTTAATATTATTATTTTCTTTTTATTTCACACCATTTTTCTTATTTTCATCAACACTTAACATACCTTTGTACAAAGAAAAAGTATATATAAAAAAATCTGATTTCTAGTACAGCCTGGCCACTATTGTACGATTATAGCCCCACACCAATCAACTATTTTCCACTACTCCCACATGACACCTACCTGAAAACGTTATAACAACAGCACAAAAAGGACCACTCTGAATCATTCTTTTGAAAACAGCAAATTACTCTCCTCTCACCCGAAAAATCCAAAACAGAGAGCCACCATTCTCTTCTTCAACTCACCAACTAACCTTCCACCCCTTTCATTCCATCAACATTATCACGAATAACCCTTTCCGCCGCAACACGTCACCGCGCAACTCATCATCAAAACCGAACCACCGCAAATCCTCCATAATCTTCCTTCAACCCCTAAAACCAAAAAATGGAATCCAAATGCAGAAAAAGAGAGTGAGCCGTGAGAAATTTGTGACTGGAAACCGCAAAAACAAACACACACACAGAAAACCAAAATAAAAAACCCAGCTCCTCCATCAAACTCCATAACTCATCTTCCTTAAACACATAGACCCACCTTCACCATTTCTGCAAAACCAAAGCCACAAACAAACAACCGAACCATCGCCCTCCTTCACCTTCACAAAACCATTTCCACCGGAGAAGCCAAATACCTAACCATCGCGTCATCGCCGACGTAACTCAAACCCTCCATTTTCCGCCAACCATCCGAAAAACTTAGAAAATCAAACTCGTCACCTTCACCGAATGCTATCTTCACCACTCGTAAACACCGTCGCTAACCAGAACATCATCACCAAACCCTTCCGCCATAGCACCGCGAGCCACCGCTGATCCGCCGTACGCCGCGAGAGAGACAGAGAGAGCGCGATCTGAGAGCGAGATCTGAGACCGGTGAGTACGAATCTGAGCCGTCCGAGAGAGACGAAATCGTGAGTGGGGGATGGAAACTCAAATCATGCCGACACCACCATAGTTGAAATTGGTGGGTTTTCGTTTTCTCTGTTTCTTTTTATCATTGAGAGAGAAGAGGAAATGTGAGATTCGAAAATGTGTTACTGATATGTCATGTTTTCTATGTTATTATATTATGTTGATCTTTAAATGTTGTTTTCTATTTAAAATCTCACTTCTTTTTTTTCTCTTCTTCTTGATAAAATCCGGGCTTGGCCCATGTTGATTGCTACGGCACACATCATAACTTAGGATCAGTCATTTTCTTCTTTTTTTTATTATTATTAAAATTTGTTTTTATGCCAATTTCTTGATAATGAGCTGGGCTTAAGGCCCGTTGTGTGTGTTCTACTAATCATACAGCAAAAACGCACACCCGGATCTATGCGGCACCTCCTTTCTGTTTTGTTTTTATTTTTTGTATATATTGTTTATTCATTATTTTTTATTATTCTGTATTGTTATATAATGCAATTGCTTTCTATTTTATTTTTTATCCTCATAATCGATTTTTCTAATTGATATTTCTTTGTTAATGGTCTTTTGGCTTAAATAAAATATTAAAAAAAAGGGTGTCAATATTTTCTTTATTTTATCTTTTTTAGGGCCAATGACATAATAAAAGGCCGATTTTTCGCCCGATTTCATTAAATCGGTGATATTCGGTCAATATGAGGCCCTCCTTGTAATTAGTTTTTTTATTATTTATTTTTATTATTTTGGTAAATAAACATGTAAATTTATTTAATTTATTTTATTATTCTTAATAATATTTGATTGATTTAATTATTTAATTCATTATTCTATTTTAATTTAATTCTCGCAAATCAATTTTATTTATTTCCGCATTTTAAAAAAAATGATTCGACTCCTTATAGAATGATTCCAATTTTGAATCGATTCTAAGGTACTTCACGAACTAAATTTCGCTGCGTCCCAAAAAGGTCCAACGCCTTCGAATAGTTGTTTCCGATTAAAAAGGCCGAACACCTTCGAACAGTTCAAAAACACTGCACACACGCTTCCTCTTGGGCAAACTACAATGATACCATTTATTTCGCGCAATCCCCTGTATTTATTTTGTATCCCTCTCCCATTACTTTGTACGCACTTTATTTTCCGTATTTTATTTAATTCCGAATCCTTGGTCCAACGCCAAGCGATCTCACTCGCACACTTACACTTTATTTTCCAGTTATCATTTCGTTTATTAGGATCCATCTTATCCTGCGAGCCGAGCGTTTTGCGCCTCGCTAACAAACTACAAAACAAACCTCCAGTTCATTTACCCTTTAACCTCAAAAAACCAAAACGTTTCGATTAGATCCAAGCCCTTGATCCAACGTCAAGTGGTCTTAGGAAATAAAACATTCTAATAAAACGAGAAGAACTGTACGCCACGAGCCTTAAGCGGTAGAAAGGAGGATAACAAGCTCTCGTTACTCGCTCCGATTATTTCGACGCAGGACGCTCGTCTTGTTGGACGAGATAAACTATCCATAGTCTTTAGTACATTCCGACTCCTAAACCCTTTCATCGAAGAAAGGTAATAAAATCAACAACCAATACCCTTAGTAGGCTGAACTACGAGGCTCTGACTTTCCCATTGCATGTGGGAGTACGTAGGCACAAGGATCTCAATCCTTGCCGAGCACCTAGGATCAATCTAACTTATAATTCAACTCATTTCCCTCTAGCAAGCAATTCGTTTAAGCATAGGCATCCTTTCGCGCGCGTTAACTTAGATGGTTCCCATCGAGTACGATGGATGTAGGGGGTGCTAATACCTTCCCCCTGCATAACCGACTCCCGAACCCATGCAATGGTTCCGTTGACCTTTGTCCTCATCCTTTTCTTCCCGGGTTGTATCTATATCTTCCCTTTCCCTCATCGGGAATAAATAGAATTAGGTGGCGACTCTTCAGTCCGTCCGGCGCGTGACTCCGTCCTTTCGGATCACGTAAGGTCGTATTTTTTGAGGTACGATAATTATCCATTTGCCATGTTATGCTTTCATTTCATTTCATGTGCATTCATGAACTTTCATGCTTCTTTCATGCTTCATTTGCATCCTCATTACTTATATGATCATTCACATCTCTTGACATACATTTTTACCATCTCTTGGCATCATATGCATCATAATTATGCTTCTGGTTTTGGTTTGCATCCTTGCATTCATTTCATTTTCATTTCATTTCATTTCCTTTTGCTAACTTTTCAGGTGGTAAGTTACTTTGAGAAGTGAATTTTCCTTCACTTCTCACAATCTCTTCTCATCTCTCTTATGCATTCATTCCTACATTTTACTTATGTATTAGAGTGAGCTTTCTCATTCATGTTCCCTCCTCACCTTCTTTCTTCAAGCAACTTATCTTCCTAAGTGAAGTAAGTTGACTTGCTTCTTTCTGCTTCTCCTCCTTCCATCTTTTTTCTTCCTTGGTGGCTTTTCTTTGAAGATCTCTTGCAAGCCTCATAAACCCTAGGAATACCCAAGCATGATCACAATTAGGGCTTGATTAGTCCCCCATTAGTTTTACCTTTGTGTCATCTCTTGTGTCTTCTCTTCTCACCCCATAATCAAGGACTAAACCTTAAAGGTTTTAAGGCTTTGTGATTAAGCTTATGCCTGCATCCTTCTCTTAGGATGGAGTGTATAAATTCAATCCTAAGTGTTAAACCCTTAATGTGTTTAAATCCCTTAAATCAATCCATCTAATAATCACTAAGACAATAATCTTGTAACTTGGGCCTTGCATTAGGGTTCTAATTCTTCCTTAATTTGTTAAGAAGGACTAACCCTAGTGTTAATGGACAAGTCCCCCTCAAGTTGTCTTACAAACCATAAAATCCACTTCTTAGTCTTACCATTAACTAAAATCCACTTTAATAAAGGCTTTGTTTTTTCATGAGGTTAATCCCTAATCATGGATTAAGTTGAGGAGCCTTCCTCAGCTTAAATGTTCTCATCTATTATCCTTCTATTAGGATGGTGTAATGAGTCCATTAAATCCTTGATTATGGCTTAAACTCATTACCTAACACTAAACAAAAAATTCAAAAACATCTAAATAAATGCAAGTAGGTTAATGATCTTAATCCTACATCATGGTGATTAAGTGTGGGGTGTTTACTTCATACTTAAGGTATTCTCATTACCCCTGATTAGAGGGAAGATGTGATGAGTTTACTAACCCTTGGTTTAGGCTTAAGCTCATTTTCTTATGACAAACTCCAAAAGCAATAAAAGATTGAAAACACCAAAAACAAACAATAATCGTCTCCTTCGGGATTCCTTTCTCATCTCATTCACTCACAAACGAGAACTCGCTTCTTCCGTCTAATGCAAGACAGTTTGCACCTGAGCCAGACAGGTCATACACTTGAGCATAGACAAGTAAGCAGTTCACAAGTCAACTTATCTTTCAATCTTTTTGAGTCGAACTATGGTGTTCTGACTTCCTCATTGCACGAGAGGATACGTAGGCATAACTTAACAGTTATCGAACAAAACTCTCTGTATATTCCCCCCTCCTCCAGCATTACTCTTTTAAGCCTCATTGTCTTGAGCATTGCACTCTTTTCTTGCACTGACACTCCTTTTATTCACTTCACACTTCTTTTGCACTGACACTTGTATTCTTTTCCAGCTTTTTGCACACATAATAGCACTGACACTACCCCTTTAAACACAAACTTTCAAGCGTGGATCCCGTCGAGTACGACGGACAATCTGGGTGCTAATACCTTCCCAAGTTGTAACCAACCCCCTTTCTCAGTTTCTCTGGTTCGCGACCGTCTTGTCCATATTTTTCTAGGTCTATGCAACATTACCTTTCCTTCGGGATAAAAATGCCTAGCCGGCGACTCTTTTCACTTCATTTCATTTCTCTTTTCGCCGACCGTTCGCGCTTGTACCGGGATGCAAATCTTTGGGAGCGACAATATACAGGTATGTCAAGTAGAGATATATCAATCTTGGCAACATAATTCCAACACATCACTTTGATCATCGAAGAAAGCATAGCCAACGCATCGGTAAACTGGTTTTCATCACGTGGTATATGATGCAGATTCACTGTTGTATAAAATGTCAATAGTCTTCTTGCATAATCCCGATATGGGATTAAGTGAGGTTAATGAGTATACCAGTTGTTAGTAATTTGGTTAATCACGATAGCTAAATCTCCAAATATATCGAGGGTCTTAATCCTCATATTAATAGCAAACTTATCACAATTACTATCACAACCTGGTAACACCTGTCCCTTCAACAAACAATCCTTTATCACTAGCAACAAAGTCTCGACTTCATTCACATCAACAATAAGGTCCAGGACTTCCCCGTCTTCCACAACATTTACTCTTGCACCTCCATGATTATGCGTTGGATTATTGAGGACACTCGGAGGAGGAGAAAAGTTTATAGCTTTCAAGTCAATTAAATCTTGCACCTTCAATTACAATGCCCTGCATTTCTCTGTCATGTGTCCAGGAGCACCAGAATGGAATGCACGACGAACATTAGTATCATATCCAACATGATAAGGTCCTATAGGAGGTGCCAAAGTCCTCAATTGTACCATGTTCAGTCCCAATAATCTCTGCATCAAAGCCATATATGTCATAGGGATATGTTTAATGACCCTATCAGCCTGTCTAGCTGGACAATGGTATTGCCTTTGTTGTTGATTGTTTTGCTGTGGACGCTGCAATTTTTGTTTTGGAGCTGGTTTTGCAGGAACAGTGACAACAAACACTTGAGAATAATAGTTAGGGCAACCCCTGCCTATACCTCTTCCATAGGCAACATTGGTCTCTCCTTCTCTCCTCCTTTGAGGCCCAACAAAAGATTTCCTAGCTCCAGATGAGCAAGCTCCACTCACATCTTGAATCTTACCAAGTTTTAACAGATTTTATATCCTCTCCCCTGCAACCACGATATCTGCAAACCCTGTGTAGATGGACAAGCAGCCAAACGGTCAAGAAATACACCTTTTAGTTGGCCCATGAACAAGTTAGCCATCTCACGATCTAGAAACAGTGGTTGAACTCTGGAGGCAAGCTGACGCCAACATTGTGCATACTCTTTAAAGATCTCTTTGGATATCTGAGCCATACTCTGAAGCTGAGTACGGTTCGGTGCCATATCCATATTATATTGGTATTGTTTCACGAAAGCTTCTCCAAGCTCCTTCCAACTCCTTACAAATAACCTACTCAATTTCATGTACCATTCCCGAGATGCCCCAGTAAGGCTGTCCTAGAAATAGTACATCCACAGTTTCTCATCATCTGTGTAAGCGGCAATCCTCCCTACATATGACTTTAAGTGAGTCTTCGAACAAGTTGAACCATTGTACTTGTCAAATGTAGGAGGCTTAAATTTGTGGAGAATTCTGACGCTAGGAACCAGACCCAAGTTTGATACATCAAAGCCAAAAGTATTATGAGATTCGATATAGCAAATCCTCTCAGCAATTTCGTCGAACCTGCGATTAACAATAACATTATGAACATCAATATCTCCTTTTAACACAGTAAACTGGTCCTCTTGACCATCCACGTAGATATTACGACCGTGGTCTCCTCCCGAAGCACTAACAAAAGTAGGAATGAGAATAACACTAGGTGTAGCACAAGGGTTACCCTAAGGAGTAGCACAAGCAACCCCACTAGCTCCAGGATTAGCCTTTTGGGTCTCTAGTGTCCTTTCGACCATATCTCGGATCCTTTCTTGATTTTGATTCATCCCTGTCGTCAGTGTCATAAACTGATCCATGTGAGCCCTCAGTTCTACTAGCTCAGTTTGCATATGATCCATAGCTCTTGCTATGTTTTCTTTGGTTGGATATCGGTGAACCCTTCGGTCAGCAATAGTTCCTGAAAAGTAGAGATGTCAGAAATCTGAAACTTGTATCTGTAAAACCAAGAAAAGGGTGACATGCATGCTATGTAAATGCTTGTATTTTCATTCTCAGGGTCGTTTGTGCCCTAGTTGCGGTATTCAATAATGATAGAGAAATCCATATGGCTTTTAGAACCCGACTTTTTGAAAAGAAATATTTGCACGAGGCTCAGATTTGGTTGGCTAGGATGAACAAGTATCGGTGCACAAATAACAATCAGAAAGTTGAACTAGATTTACTAACAAAAGCTTGCTTAAAAGAAATAGAAATCTTCATTGAAGGGTTACAGGTTTTACAATACTGCAAAGTAACAAAAATATTAAAAAGATAGTCCTACAACAAGCCTGTAGGTAATCTAAATACATCCGAAAAAAACTAAACCCTAGGGAACTGCACATCCTTCAATCTCCAACTGAGATGTTTGATGGCTTCGAACAAACAAGAAACATCTAGATGATTAGGATCTTCAATCAACTTCTGGATCAACAAATCTCTTTGCTCGAACGAGGAGTGCAAATCACTAATTTGTTGCAGAAATACCTCTGCATCCTCCACACTAGGTCCCGAATCTGACCTAGCATTTTTAGTCTCTGCAAGGATCTTAAGTTCTTTTATATCTTTTTGTTCTTACTCTAACAACCTCTGGATTTTCTCCAACTTCTAGGAGTACTCTCGGCGTTTTCTGTGGGCTAGTTGAAGTTCTTCCTTTTGGTACCCTATTTGCAGCTGGTAGTTCTCCTCTTTTTCCTTTTGTTCTTCCTGATTTTTCTCCCACTTTTCCTGCCAAAGGGTGATAACTTTGTTGGCTTCAGTTAAATACTTTTTGATCTGCCTCTGTGCATCGGCCTTGCTGGTCTTTGCTAAGCCTTTATTTATGAAGTAAAGCTCTTTGTCAGCGAAGTCTTTCTCTTTATCTTCCATGGTCTTCTGAAGAAGCTAAACTTTTTCTTCCAAGGCTTTGTTTATGTAGACTAAATGCTGATAAAGTTTGTTGACCTTTGAATTCTTAACCTTGACCTTATTCATTTCAGCCTCCAACTTCCAGTACTCTTCAATAGGAACTATGGTTTGAGGTTCAACCACCTTGGGGTATAAGGGAATTTCCACAAAGAAAGGAAGAAGCAGGGCTTCCACACAATCTTTTAACCATGCAGCATATGGTTTATAAGTTTTTGGGTCTACTCTCCCAAACTCTTTCTACCCTTTCTTGACTTTAAGCTCCCAAGCCTGAGAGATTTCTATAGCTAATCCCTCATTTCCCTCAACAGGGAAGTATAAAGATTCTGCCACCTCTTCACCAACCAATGGAGTCTTCAGTGTGTACCCAAATTGCTTGATTGCCAACACCGAGTTGTAGTTGATTCCTCCCTTTCTCCCAAGAAAAGGCACATTAGGGAAATTCCTGCAGTTGGTAATTAGATCCTTACCAACCAAATTACTATTGTAGCACCATGTAATGTCCTCAGAAGTCAGACCATTAATCTTCTGGACCACTTAGCACCGGCTTTAAGATCCATGAAAGGTCCTAATTTTGGCAAGTGTCAGGAAAACTAGGTAGCAAATAAAGGTGCACAACAATTGACAAAGCCTCTCCTTTTCCTTTCATTCTTGTAATGCACGGAATAGAAAAAGTCTCCCAGTATTGTAGGAACATGATTCCTCTTGATGAAGATGGATATGGTATCCATACTCACAAATAATTTTTCACTTGGGAATAGAATGATCCCATACACCATCAATGATAATAAGGTAATGAAGTCCACCCACCTTTTTTCCATAACACACACTTTAGCTTCAGCAATCAAGAAATCCAAATAAAACCCTTTGTGTTCTTTGTTGGTCTTGACATTACCTTTGACATGAGCCAAGTTCAGATGAGTAGCCTTAGCAATACCTTCATCTGGAGGATCCCTCTCTGAACCATAGAATGGAAGACTGTCTCGAACCGGAACCCTCAGCATGCTTGATATATCCTCCAAGGTAGGCACCAAAATATAATCGAGAAAGACAAAACACTGCAACTGTGGATCATAGAACTGCAGCAGCGTAAGAAGACCATGCTTTTAATCTATAGAAGGCTTATCTACGTAGCTCAGAATCAAGCCATACCTCTTTCTGAAAGCCTCTAATACCTGTTCATCCATCAGCCCAACCAAATCCTGAATCCCTTCAGCTTCTGGTATTGGAAAGGTATAATGTATGTTTTTTTTCTTTGGGATCTCTCTATTTTCAGCCATCTGGATATGTGAACATAGGGAACTACCAGAACTAGGTGCAAATGATAATTTGAGATAAATGAAAACACAAAAGTTAATAATTATATGATGTTATGCAATGCAAGGAATGTGGACATGGTCGGTATGTGGTACTGGTGACTGATCCAAGAGCCAAGTATTTGTAACCAGAAGAACAATATATCTTCATAGTAATCCCATAATCAAGGTACAAAACCAAAAGAATCTCTGAAAACCAGATTGAAACACAAAACAGTCACTGGTGAACGAGTATGTTGAAGTCAAGGGTTCCTGCAAACTTGTAAACACCCTCCAAAACTCATTGGTATGCTCCGGGTCGACATCGAAGACTCTCAGGTCGAGTAGCGATAATACATTCACCATCCCTGAGAAACGATTTAGTATTATCAAATGAACAAGCATCTCTCATAAGTTCACAACTTCAAGCATTGGATTCGAGAAATAATAGTACATTCATCCCGAAGGGTACAATACTATCATCAAATGAACATTTACTTTGATTGAGCTCTTATGAGAGAACTAGGCCATCCTACGCGAGTTTCCACAAAATTCCTCAATGATCGGTCCCCAGATGCACATAACTATCAAGGCCGTGTAATGAAGTAGGGAAGACCCCTATATTAGAACATATCCTTGTAGGTTGCAGTCTGGGTGTGGAACTCACTACTACCCATATGACAAGATATCATGAAGCCAAAGTGACTGTCCATGCTAAAAACCTAGGGTGCACTCAAGCCTTGATACTGGGCTCACCTGACAGTAACTCCCATCCCACCAAACTAAAAAACCATCACAGTCCAGACAGTCCAGTATATATGATGCATGAAAACTAAAATACTGAAAGAAGTAAATAAAACTATAAAGTAAGAATGCAAATAAAAAAACATTAAACTAAACACACAACAAAAAATAGACAAACACCTAAAGAAACAGAAACAAACAAGTGCTAGGATTGACTCACATAGGGAACAAGAGAAACTCTGGTTAGGAGGTCCCCAACAGAGTTGCTAGCTGTCGCTCCCTAGATTTCCATCCTGGTGCAAACGCGAAAGTGGCGCAGAAATGGAAGAGTCGCCAGACATACATTTTTATCCCAAAGGATGGGTAATGTTGCACAAACCCGGAAGAAGGGGAGATTAGGGTCTTACGAACCAAAGAGAGTGAGTTCGGGAGTCGGTTACAAACTGGGAAGGTATTAGCACCCCAGATCGTCAGTCCTACCCGACGGGATTCACACTTGCTTGAAATGTTTCAAAGGGTGAAGGATAAGCTGCTGCTGAACAAAAGAAACTTCTAACTGAACTGAATAAGAGAATTAAAAGGTAGGGAAAATAAAAAGAGTTCTCGAGTGGGCCCTACCCCACTGCCTACGTATCTCATCAGGAAATGAGAATCAGAGTCGACGTAGTTCCCCTAACTAGGGAAGAAATTTGTTTGTGTTTTTAAAGATTTTATCTGCTTATGTCTATGCTTAGGAGTTACAGGCTCATCTGGAATGAGTGCATTTACCGTCTTGCAAGAAACAAGTAGAAGTGAGTTCTTTCTTTAAGAGTGAGTGAGACGAGAAAAGAATTCCCGAAGGAAAGAGGTTTATTGTTTGTTCAATAATTTTTAGAAGCTTTTTCTTTGAGGTTGGCATAGAAAAGTGTAATCAAGCCCTATTCCTCAAAACTCCAAGTAAGGAGAAAATCCCCATGACTTGGTTCCAAATATTAAGGCTCAAGTACATTACCTTGTTGGCATTTATTAAATTATTTAACTTTTGAAATGAAGAAGTACTTTTTAGGCTTTTCTTTGTGAAAATGACTTCATGATTAAACTTATACATCATGCTAGACAAGCTTATATTACCAAAATATGTGATAGATGCAAATTCCCCATGGAATAAGTCTCTACACATAAAGTCACTTCAAACTTTATTAAGTGTTTTGTAGCATTTTGTTTTGAGATGAGAAAGAGAAGCACCAAAGAGAACCAAAGGTAAGAGTCTAATGGGAGACTAACAATCCTAAGTAAGTTGTCATGATTGGATAAACCTAGGTTAGTGAGGTTTGAAAGAACTCTATCCTAATGAAGAAGAATGAGAGAAAAGAAAGAAAGAAAGAAGAAGAGGAAGTTAGAAAATAACTTACTTCTCAAAAGAAGTTAAGTTGTTTCTAAGAGGGAGATGGAGAAGTTATACAAACAAAACACATTACATGCTAAGGCAAACACATATTGAAAACATATAAGAAAAGATAAGAAGTTAGAATGTGGATGCTCATCCACATCCCATTCAATTACCATTAGCCCCTACATGGTTAGCAAAAAGCTAACATAAGCAAAAGTAAGGCAAATGAGACTCAAGCAAGTCAAAGCTCAAAGGAAAAATGTTATAAACAAAACCAAAAGCATCAAAGTCAGAATGAACACTTTAGAAGTGATCTATGATGTCTACCAAACAAAATCTAGCAAAAATAATGCAAACAAGTGGCAAAACAACCAAGAAGATCATTAAGGAAGGAGAAAAAGAAGAATGAATGGATATGCAAGGTGATCATGAATTAATGCTTCAAGTACTGTCAAAGTCAGAATGATGATTACCTAAACATGTTCCTAAACATTAGGTAAAAATGTCATATAAGGAAAACAAATAAAGTATCCAAGCATTTTGAGTGATTAGAAGAAGAAGTGAGAAGGAATGAACACGGATCATACATGGATAGGAAGTTACTTATCATGCAAGTCAAACACAAACAAAGTTCAAGATGAGATTCAAGTCTCAAAGTCAGAAAGAAAATGACACGTTAAGATGAAGATGAGATGCATAAGTAAATCACATTTGAGAAATTATAAGTTATTTTGAAGTTAAGAGAAGAAGATACATGCATTTAGATGAAACATGTTCAAATATGCAAAGTAAGACATGTATGGCATATAAAATGTATCAGATGCACTAAAGTTAGAGTCATACGTCACATGAAATGCAAATGGATGACATGGCATGGCATACACAAGCCAATTACAAGTCAAGTAGAAGCATAGATGTGAAGAGGTGAAAAATTAAGTCAAAAGAAAGCATGTGAAACAAAGAATGGAACATGTACACAAAGCAAACATTAAACGCATGTGAATGACCTGTAATTGCATCAATGAAGACCTATGATTGTCTAAACATGGCTCAAGAAGTCAAGGAAGTGATCTCATACAATGGCACAAGTGCCTTCTCAAGCAAGCAACCCAAACATGATCAAGAAAGTTCACAAATGAGTACTCAAAGTCAAAGCACCAAAAAAATATTAAACATGATTCAAAAATTACCAAATTAGGTCATAATGGGCCTCAACCAGGGTCAAACAACATACAAAAAGGTCATGAAAAAATTCAAAAGATAGCTCATTCATATAAGTTAGGCAAAGTAATTATGGTTTCACATGATCATGCACAAAAAAGTGGCTCAAAGAGGATGCAAAAATGATTTTAAATATATGCCAAAAATGTTTTTAAATGCTTAAATGTGTCTTCTAAAATATGCAAAAATAATGAGGATCAAATCATGTATGGATCATGAGATATAAAATCAGCAATGCAATGTGTTCATGAATGAAACAATTTAAAAAGAAATTCAAACAACAATTAATTTAGATGCAAAAATAAAATAAAAATGGAAAATAAAATTTTTAAAATTTTATAAAACTATGAAGATAATTCATGAATAGTTTTGTAATTTTTGGATGCATCTAACTATTTTTAAAAATTAAAAATGAAAATGTTATGCAAAATAAAAAATAAAATGAAATGACATGGGCCAGGGGTGCAAGAAGCAAGGAAATGCATTTAAAAATTGGACCAGGCCAAAAAGGAGGGTGCGTATAGCACTAAAGCCTAAAGTGCTTCTTATGAAGACTCATAGTCAACAAAGTTGGCTTCGTCATTGCCCTTGGATTGGTCCAGCGAACCACAAAGCAGTCAGCAAATAAAAGGTATGTGAGATCAACGCATATCATCAAGTCAAACAATCCGAATTCAAATCCAACACACACAAGCATGGTCAAGAAAAAGTATGGAAAATCAACATATCTCATCAAGTCAAGCACTCAGTAAACACATCCAACGACTGTGTTATAAAATAATTAAAATGAGAGGCACATGAGTGGTGTGTGATCTCATTAATGTGTTGGAATGATATGAATGCTCAGATAAAAAACATCAACGGCCAGAAGATCATCTTTTTAACGCCACTTGCAAATCACATGGAGACATTCAGGTGGCTGGAGCCCTAGCTTCGGTCACCTTCTCCGGTCACCTGCAACATGAAGGTCCAAAACAATTTCCAGAATCCTACAAATCATATATCAATCAACTCAGAAGGACCTCAAGATCTCAAATCCACTAACAAAATTCACATATCGCACATCAATTAAGATAATTGAAGGTAATAAAGTAGATTTGAAAAACATCAAACACACAATTCAGGCAATGTACACGTTCATTTTCAATTTTAAACACATCAGCATCATCAGTGAACATCATAGATCATCATGTAAGCTTAAAATTCAAGTTATAAGATGCGATTTCAAACTCACATAAAAAGTGTTCTTGAGCTTAAAACATTCAAAAATCCAGTGTACACATGCATATCTCCTCCTTTTGAGTTCTATTTGCAAAATAAATGCAAATAGAAGCTTGAATCAGGCTGGATCTAGAGATTTGATGAAGCTTCCTTAAAATTCATTTATGGCCAAAAACTCAGTATGAGCTCAAATGAGTGGTTGCAAAAGCTTCCTTATGCTTCAAGGATCTCAAAAATGCAAAGAAATGAGGAAGATCCTTGGTGAATTGAGAGAATCGAAAGGAAGAAGGTGAGAGCAAAAAATTTGAAATTTGAAATGTGAGAGTGCATGAGTGTGAAATGAACGTGTGAATGGCTTTATGTATCCTTGGTTATGATTCTGATCATGGTTATGGTTTTGTTAAACCCTTGGTTAAAGCTTTTGAGGGTGTTTCGCAAATTGTCAAGTTGTTGCCACACACCTCATCCCATGTGTTTAGGTCATGAAATAAGCATGATTCATTCTCAAATTCACTAGTGAATGTGTGTGGAATCATTGTTTAGAGGGAAAGTCAAAGGATTTTGAGTCTTAATGGCTTTTGCAATTTTGCATAATGAGATGTATGTGATTTATATGGCATGAATTTTTTGGATCCAAAAGCCAAAAATGATCCTTATGGTGTGTATGTTGATTTGGTAACCTGGCTTGAACCATTAGAGGTCACTTGAAGTCATTTAGAAGAAATTTGCAAAAGATGGAAATTTGGTATGCATGAAAATACATAAACCAAACCATAACTTCCATTGGCCATATATTTTGATCCACAAAGGCTAGGAAAATAGTCTTTTACTTTCTGAAAAGGGAAAACCATGATATACGACCTTCATGTTTGAGGAAAATTCATTTGAAGCCTCTTTGATGATGGAAAATTGAATTGAAGATGATGTAAAAATTTCTAGAAAAAGAAAGTTCCATATTACAAGTCCTTGCCATTTGTAGTAACTTTTCACAAACTCCTGATTCTTGATGAATGATGATATCCAATGTATTAATTTATAAAATGAAAGTCCAAGGACATAAGAACCATGATTTGAACCTTTGAAATTCAATGGTTGAATTTTTCTTTTGAACTGTTGACTTTTTCTTACTGTATAAGTAACTGAGCAATTGAATGACTTCCACAATGAATCAATGGACCAAAATTAAACCCTATGCCTTGTATAACATATGGATATCCATAGCAACAAGATTTGATCAAGCCATTGAATATTTCTTGCTTTTGTGAAAAACCCTAATTTGGGTGCCTTGTATAAGAGGATGATTGTAACACAGTGGGAGAACTGACTTGGATGTCTTTGGTTGACAATAACATGTGCGGATAGCAAGAGTCGCCACCGACTTTTATTTTCTCTAATTTAGGAAAGGGTATAAAAGAACAGGAAATACCTTAAAAAGATTTTGAGTTCAGGGGGTAGGTTACACAAAAGGAAGGTGTTAGCACCCTTTGTATCCATGGTTATCCATGGGCTCTTAGTTGCTTAGCTCACTTTAACTTGTTTGAAAACGGTGTAGTATGTGTTTAGAAAATTTTCATAAGTCTTTGTAATGATCCTCATATGGATGTATACAAAGTCTTGAGTTTGAAAATATTTTAAAAGTGGGGTGTGAAAAATATTTTGAAAGAGTGAGCAAGTAATTAAGCGCTACCTACCCTAAGTTGGTCTTTCATGTTTTTCTATTTCCTTTCAAGGGTAAAATTGTCCTTACTATTAAGGAGTAAATAATCATTACCTTGGATTTGTTAAAGGACAGGCGTAGGGTCATCGTATGGTCATAGAAAGCAACTTGTAGGGGTGTCTTTAGCAATTTGTATGGGCTATCATTATTTTTCCTTAGGGACAAGATCGTTATTTTGTAGGCAACTTTGAAAGGACTTATGATCTTTTAATTTTGAAAGGACTTGATGATTTTTGTCTGTAGCGGCATTGCTTTAAGACACCCCACATTCGAGGGACCTGACCATTTATTAAGGCAACCAAGAGGGGAAACCCTAAGAGGTGCATATGGCGGTCGTAGAACGATCGACTTACGTGTGTGAATATTATTTTCAATTCTTTATCTTATGATTTCTGATCTAAAGGTTTGAAGAGAAAAAGGTTTGAAAATTAGAGTTTAAGATTTAATGAAAAAATTAGGGTTTAAGGTTTAATGAAAAATATTAGGGTTTAGTTAAAACATAAATTAAATTAATTAATCAATGTTTTGATATAAAAAATAAATTATGTAAAAAAACATTAAACATTATTTATAAAAATTGTTTTTAAGGAAAAAGGTTAAAAAGAAGATTATGTTAAAGGTTTTAAGGTGAAACATGGTTAAAAGGATAAATTAGTTAAGAAAAACAAGTTAATTAAGGAAACTTAAAAAACGAGAAAAACCAGGTTTTCATCAACAATGTTGGGGGTAAGGGTTGAACCCACGCCCTATGTCTCAAAGGTAACGCCATCAACCACTGGGCCATGCATGCGCTGGCGTTAGTAATCTGCAACAAATACAATATGAGATAAAAAAATGAAATAAATGGGATATAAAAAAAATCTGAAGGCTGGATTCGATCCCTCGCCCTCAACTTCATACGCCACTCTTCTTAGCACTAGACCAAGCGAGTGCTTGTGTTAATAATATGAATTAAATAAATAATATAAAAAGATTAAAATTTGAATTTATATTATGTGCCAAGTCATCATCTTCAACCTCCATACCTTGTTGTTTAGCTACAAATTTGCTTCCAATTAGCTACAAAAAATTCGTAGCTAATTGACCTATAATTTTCAAAACCTTCAAAATACACATGATTAGATCAAATTGAAAACACCAAATGATTCCCCATGTCTTATACATTCCAAATATGTCATTTAAAAGTTTTTATATAGATTAAATCAAGAATCCCCAAATTGGGACTCCAAACCCTAACAATGGTGCAATTCGGTTTTGGCCATGAAACTTCAAACAATCAACCCAAAAATCTTCTATAACATGAGACAAACATCATTAGCTAAGCAAAATCAATCAAAACATCAAGATTTAATGGAATCAAAAAATTGAAATTTAGCATAAATACGAATTCGGTTTGAGTATTATAACATGATTTTGATGATGAAAATGATTGGGATAGGTTCAAGGAACATCAAAGAACATGTTAAGACATTAAAACCTTTGGAAACCTTTTGGAATGATGAAACCGAAAAATCACTTTTCCTTGAAAAATTTGAGATTGAAGGTGCACTTTTTTGTCTCAAAAATTCGTCCCCAATCCTTATGTTGTTGTTGTGTATATATTGATGTATTTTAGGTCAAAAGATTGGGCTTTTGGATGGATTTTGTGGATAACTTGAAGATGAAGAAACCAAATTACCATAATTGTCCAAAAATAAAATTTGATCATGCTATTTTGGTTTTGTACGAATTTGGCAATGATCAATCACTTTAAACATCAAATATTTGATCCAAAAATAAATCTTAGATCAAATATTTGATTTTTCATAATTTATTTCAATTAAAATTGAATTTAAATGTTTAAAATTCAATATAATATTAAATAAATAAGAAAAATAAGAAATCTTGTCTTCAAGTTTGGGTTGAAATATTATAGGCCCATATGGAGAAATCTTGAGTTTTGACCCTTTATGCTTCATATACCTCCTCAAAATTGTCCAACTTCCACAATGCATAATTCCCTCAATTTTTATTCCATGAAGGTATTATAGGACTTTTTAGAAATCTTATAGTGTCCTTTAACTTCTCCTTTTGGTCCCATGTCCATATCAATTTCCATCTTTAAGCTATGAGCTTTTGAAAAAGATGACTTTTTGTTGACTTTTAAATGGACCTGTAATGTCTTAGCTCATATCTCTCAAATGAAGCATTTTTGGACGTGGCTTGTGAGACAAAAAGTTGTAGAGAATTGAATTTCCTTCAAAATGAGCTTTGGATGGGAAACTTTTGATGAAGTATGTGTTATGGCTGGTCAAAGTTCAGTTGACTTTTCCTACACAAAACCCTAATTTAGTAACTCCTGATTCTTGATGATTCTGAGGTTTCATTGATGAATCATGACCAACCCTTTATCAAATGATGAATTTTACCTCATAATCTTGATGTTTACCAAAAATCTTGAAATTTGACTTTATGTTGGCCACAATTGACTTGTTGACCAAGTTATCTGATTTTTAAGTATCTGAGCATCTGACTGACCAAACTTGTAGGGAAAACCTTGAAACTTAACATGAGGATTCTTTAAGGTATATGGGATGTCATGAAGTCCACTTGAGGATTTATAAGTCCAATTTTCATTGAGAAACTCAAAACCCTGGTTTCAGATCCATTGCTTAGGATGAGGCTTTGTCTAATGAAACCTTGAATCCTTTTGAGCAATTGTGAATCTTGTGACTACTAGGAGACCTCTTGAGACACATTGTCTTGAATATGGGAGGGAAAATTTTGGGGTACAACAGCTTCCCCTATTCAATTTTCTAAAACCTAAGGAGTTAGATTGGCATGTACGCCATTCGTGACTTGAAGGTTAAAGAGGATTAAACACTAAAGCCCAAACATTTGCACTCACCGCAAAGTAATACTGTTGGTTGACTGTACTGCTTTAATGGGCTTAAAGATGCCATTCAAAGTAACTTGAGATGGGCTTATATATGTCATCCAAAGTATTTGTGGATAGGAGCATCAAAAGGTGTCTACGTTTGACTCTATCTGAATGTTGTCATTGCACTAAGTATCAGGATTAGATCTTCGTCTCGACCATCTCTGAACTGTTTCTGTAACATATCTTGAGCTGAGTATTAGCACTAGATATTTGTGTAGATCGTCTCTAAACTATCTCTGGGACAATTTCTTGAATTAATCATTGTCTCTCCCACCAAATGACACCTGGTCAGATGGGGTACAGACGCGAACGGTCGGCGAAAGGAGGAGGAATGAATAGATTCGCCAGCTAGGCATTTTTATCCCAAAGGAAAGGTAATGCTGCATAAACCTAGAAAGAAGATGGATAAGACGGTTGCGAACCAGAGAAACTGAGAAAGGGGGTTGGTTACAACCTGGGAAGGTATTAGCACCCAGATTGTCCGTCGTACTCGACGGGATCCACGCTTAAAAGATTTGTGTTAAAAGGGGTAGTGTCAGTGTTATTTTGTGTGTAAAAGCTGGAAAAGAATGCAAGTGTCAATACAAAAGAAATGTGAAGAGAAATAAGGAAGTGCCAGTGCTAAAACAAGAGTGCAAAGCTCAAGATAATGAGACTAAAAGAATAAGGCAGGAGGAGGGGGAATATACAGAGACTTTTGTTCGATAACTGTTAAGTTATGCCTACGTATCCTCTCGTGCAATGAGGAAGTCAGAACACCGTAGTTTGACTCAAAGAGACTGAAAGATAAATTGACTTGTGAACTGCTTACTTGTCTATGCTCAAGTGTATGACCTGTCTAGCTCAGGTGCAAACTGTCTTGCATTAGACGGAAGAAGCAAGTTCTCGTTTGTGAGTGAATGAGGTGAGAAAAAAATCCCAGAGGAGACGGTTATTGTTTGTTTTTGTATTTTTAATCTTTTATTGCTTTTGGATTTGTCATAAGTTAATGAGCTTAAGCCTAAACCAAGGGGTGGTAAACTCATCACATCCTCCCTCTGATTAGGTGTAATGAGAATACCTTAAGTATGAAGTAAACACCTCACACTTAATCACCATGATGTAGGATTAAGATCATTAACCTACTTGCATTTATTTATATGTTTTTGGAGTTTTTGTTTAGTGTTAAGTAATGATTTTAAGCCATAATCAAGGATTTAATGGACCCATTACACCATCCTAATAGAAGGATAATAGATGAGAACATTTAAGCTGAGGAAGGCTCCTCAACTTAATCCATGGTTAGGGATTAACCTCATGACAAAACAAAGCCTTTATTAAATGGATTTTAATTAACGATAAGATTAAGAAGTGGATTTTATGGTTTGTAAGACAACTTGAGGGGGACTTGTCCATTAACACTAGGGTTAGTCCTTCTTAACCAATTAAGGAAGAATTAGAACCCTAATGCAAGGCCCAAGTTACAAGCTTGATGTCTTAGTGATTATTAGATGGATTGATAAAGGGATTTAAACACATTAAATGTTTAACACTTAGGATTAAAGTTATACACCCCATCCTAATAGAAGGATACAGGCATAACCCTAATCACGAAGTCTTAAAACATTTAAGGTTTAGTCCTTGATTATGAGGTGAGAAGAGAATACTCAAAGATGACACAGGTAAAACTAATGGGGGACTAATCAACCCTAATCATTATCATGCTTGGGTGTTCCTAGTGTTCATGAGGTTTGCAAGAAGATCTTCAGAGAAGCCACCAAGGAAGAAGCAGATGAAGGAGAAGAAGCAGAAAGAAGCAAGTCAACTTACTTCATTTAAGAAGATAAGTTGCTTGAAGAAAGAAAGTGAGAAGAGAACATGAATGAGCAAGCTCACTCCCACACAAATACAAAATTCAGCAAAGATGCATAAAATAGATGAGAAGAGATTGTGAGAAGTGAAGGCAAATTCACTTCTCAAAGTAACTTACCACCTGAAAAGTTAGTAAAAGGAAATGAAGATGAAATGAAAATGAAAAGGTATGCCATGATGCAAACCAAAATCAGAAGCAAGATCAAGATGCAAATGATGTTAAGATATGATATGAAAGCATGCCAATGAATGAGGATGATCATACAAAGGATGGGAATGCAAATGGGACATGTAAGGACCATGAAAGTTCATGAATGCATATGACATGGAATGAAAGCAAAAGCATGGCAAATGGATGATGCAATGATCAAACATGATTCTAATGTGTCCTAACATGTCTTAGCAGTCATGTGAATGCACAAAATGTCATGGCAAGTTCATGTATGCAAACATATGGAAGATGGATGCAAATGAAGGCAAAAATTAGGGTTTATACATAACATACAATACAAAAATCAAAACCAGAAGCAAATGACATGATAAAAAAATTGAAAATGGGATCAAAGGTACCCTAACCCTACACAAGTTCACTGCCCAAAGGAGGAGACCTAAATCTTAACCTAATGGAAGTTATGATTTTCTCAAGTTAGCTAGGGTTTTAAGGCACTTTGAAAGGGAAAATTCACAACAAATTGAAAATGAAATATAAATTCATGCCAATTTTATCCTAGAAACTACATGATATGAAGAATGCAATGCAAAAAGAACCATCATCAAACTCCTTCTGGTTAGGCAGAAAGGATTTTTCTAAGTTAGGGTAAAAATATTGACTTTTAAGAACCCTAATTCCAAAGAAAAATGTCAAAATAGGTCAAGAACCAAAAAGAAATTTGTTTGAAGAGTTTGATAATGTTTCTAAATGTATCAAAATGCAATGTGATTTTTTTGGTGATTTTTAGAAACTTAAATTCTATTTTAATTAATTAATTCTCATTAACTAATTAAAATAAACATTTAAATGTTTTTAAAAATACAAAATTTATGCAAAAAATAAAATTAAAATTATTTTCAGAATGAGAAAAATATTTTAAGACATGATGCAAAAAATGAAATTTTTTAGAAATATTTTACTATTTTTAATAAAATGTAGAAATAAATGCAATAAAAATGAAATTAAAATGAATTTAAATGAAAGTCAGCAGATCTGAGGGCCAGGATTCAAACAAGAAAGGGAGGGAATTGACCAGCGCGCGCAAACGGACGAATCACATTCAAACTACGCTAATTATGTCATTAACCCTAATCTGAACCCTAATTACACTCAGGTGACCGGAACAGTGTTCCGGTCATCTTCTCCGGCTAGCTTCTCACTCAATCTCCCTCAATACTCAACCCCAAGACCCCTAAAGCTCCAGAAATGATCCTCTCCTCAACCCCAGCAAGAATCAAACATCAAAACTCATTTATTCAACATCAAAATCATGAATCGAAGCAAAACGGAAAACATGGCAAAAATTTCAGAAGCTTATGAAATGCTTATTTCTCAACTATTCTCAAAAGTAAAGACATCATGGTGATCACTGAAGCATATAGAATCATCCTATAACATAAAATAAGAGTTCTGGAAAAATAAATGCCATGGCTACCTGAAGTTGAGCTTTCGAAATAGGAGCTTTTTGGCCAGTTCTTTGCCTCAAATCCACTCCACTGATTCCCCCCAAGAGCTTGTGATGCTTGGTTGGAGTTTAAATGGCCTCAAGAAGAAGTTGGCAGAAGTTCAGTTCATGAAGTGTGGAAATCGTATTTTTGATTCTGGGCTTTTTAGGGCAAAGTGATGGTTGGGAAATGATCAGAGGGTTATGGTGAGTTGTTCTATGGAATTTGTTTTGAGGTTTGAGGCTTGTGTGCTGAGTTTCGAAGAAAAATGCATAAAAGGGGATTTTTGTGAATGTTGTGTTGTGTGAGGTTTCAGCTTGTGTTGTGTGGTGTGTTGAGTTTCTTTTGGTACGCATATCAATCATTGATAGGTCAGAGTGTTGTTGTGTAAGTGAAGGCATGGGCTGGTTCAGGCATGGTACAAGGGTATGGCTCGAATCAGCTTGCCTCAAGGAGGTCCATGGAAGTCATAGTTTGTAGCTGGCACAAGTGGCTGAAGAGATTTGATCCATTTTGCAATTTCATGGAGTTTTGGCCCCTTTTGGATTTTGTAAAGTTCAAGGCATGAAATTTGAGAAAACTTTGTACAATTCTGAGTTTTAGGTCATGAGTGATGTTTGTGTAATGCTTAGAAGTCACTTTGAGGTCACAGATTGGTTTGGCATAAGAATTTGCAAGTTTCCCTCTTTGGTGTAAAAGTGAAATTTTGTGATTTTTCCCAACTTTGACAAGCCATAACTTGAGTTCTATGATGAATTAGATCAAGTTCTTGTACTTTTTGAAAATGGGAGGATCCAATCTACAACTTTCATGACCAAGAATTTTTCATTTGAAGCATTTTTGAATCAAAAAGAGGAGGTTGAAAAACTTTCCCAAAATGGCAAGTTTGCATTATAAGTCACTTTCCCAAAATGGCAACTTTGCAAATGGCTTGAAATTCCTCAATTTTGTGAACTTCTAACTTCTTCTAAGATCAAATAAAGATAATACACATCCAAAATGATGGAGAATACCCTTTGGTTGGATGATTGGGGGCCTCAGATGCCCTGATTTTGCACTGACTTGCTCAAGAAGTCATTTATTGATCAGATGCCTTACCCATTGAATTTCTTCATGAAAATTGGTATGCATGATCCTTATATCATATAGAGACCAATAGAAACAAGAATGACCAAAAATTTGGAGTTATGGCCTCTGAAACCAAAACCCTAATTTTAGGTCATCTGTGTAGTTAAACTTGGCTCTGCTTCCATGCCTTTCTCAGTTCTTGTGATTTTTTGAATTCCTTGACCTTGGGAGGATATAATATGATGCTTGAACATACATGGACCCTCTTGAGATGATTGATGACCTTTGGAGTGGTTCAGATGGCTCAGGGATTGCTCAGATCACAAACCCTAGATGCAGATGACTTTGAACTAATGCAGTGAAGCAAAAATGCAATATGATATGATATGATTGAACTTATGCATATGAGAAGATCACAAGCCATGGTGAAATGACTGAGGGCAAATTTGGGGTGTTTACAGCTTCCCCTATTCAAACATGAGTTAGCTGTGTAGGATGTAAGCAACGGCTTAACAGGCAAACAAGATAACTTGTGGTTGAATACCAAAGACAGTCCAAAATTTGCACTCACTGAATGAAGAAGAAAAAGGATATAGATTGTAAAAGAAAATAAAATATGATTATAAAGTGCGGGTGATGGAGGACAACCGTCAAGCAGAGGACGACTGCCGGGGATAGAGCAATGACGGGGATGACCGACATGCTGGGGAAATAAAGAGATTATGATGGGGACGGCCATCAAAGGTGAAGGACAATCACCTAGCAGGGTACGGATGCTCTGTCGGGGATAAGATGAGGGACGGTCATCTAAGGTGAAAGACGATCACCTGGCAAGGTACGGTTGCCGAAAGTATCACGACATAGGACCAATGTCGGATAGAAAAGATCCACGATGGGGGCGGCCATCGGATAAACATGATGAGGGACGATCATCAAGGGGTGAAGGACGATCACCTAGCAGGGTGCGGCTGCTCTTGGGGTTTATCATGACATAGGACGAATTTCAGATAACAAGATCAACGATGGGGACGACCATCGAATAAAATGATGAAGGACGATCATCAAAAGGTGAAGGACGATCACCTAGCAGGGGACGGCTGCTAAATATCAAGACACATGACGAATGTATGATAGAAAGGGGTTCCAATAACGGATACTCCGCTGGGGAAAGGGATGAGGGACGGTCATCCAAAGGTGAAGGACGATCACCTGGCAGGGCACGGCTGCCAAAAGCATCACGACATAGGACGAATGTCGGATAGAGAAAGTTACTTTTACTGGGGAATGGCAAACACGAACGAGTGCTTACGCTCAAGAAATAAAAAGTATGAGTGTTTTGACGCTGTGAATAGATTAAAGATGCGGACGAGCATCCTTAAGACCATGATACGGACGAGTATCGGTAGAAACAAACGCTGACGCATGTTCCGAGACGATGGTACGGACGAGTACCAACTGGTTAACAAAGAACACGAACGAGTGTCGACTCTGAGGGGAAAATAAGTGTATACCAGATACAGACGAGTATCTATATAATTAAGAAGGTATGAGTAAGATACAGACGAGTGTTCAACTTGCTGGGGAGAGCATGATACAGATGAGTACCGTAAGTGAAAATGTGCAAATAGATATTCTGACGCTCCGTGGGATAGGATGACACGGACGGGTGTCGGAAGATATAATAAGCAAGGTTTTAGGCAACTGTGTTGGGGATAGGTGACACGGACGGGTGTCAGGAGAGTGTATTAATATGTTTTGGTGAGTGAAAAGGGGACGCTTTGGCTTTCTGTTGGGGATATGACACAGACGAGTGTCAAGGGAGTTGTCTGTTATGTATGAGTATCTGTTTGTGGAAAGTGTTTCGGCGACTTTCTGGGGAAGGATGACACGGACGAGTATCAAAACGGGCATGTATCTGTATCTGGGAAATGCAAAGAAACTGCTTTGGTATTTTGCCGGGGAATTTGAGTGGTATCCCGTATGTTGTTGATGGTATGTCAGTATTCACAGGGGATTGATTCAATCATGGCGTGTGACTATGCAATATGTTTTACTTTTGCCATAATGCTTTGTATTAGACGGAATGCTACGCTCTGGGGGGAGATATGATGCAAATGCTATGATTGTGGAAAGATACCGATCCAGGATCCGGATCTCTTTGCGGTGAAGATCTCTGGCTGATCTGCTTTGAAAGGATATCCCATATGGGGGAAAAGATCATTGGTAGATTTGATATATATGACTCTGTTCGGGGAAATAGGTCACTGATAGACCTAATTATGGTGATGAGGAGCCCAGCTAGGGGCTTGTGGAAGCTTTCATCACTTTTTTTTGAGATCTTCAGACATTGCTCTTCTGATAGAGGGTGGAGCTCTGCGGGGAAATGGTTCCCTGTCTAACACTTGGCTGAGGGGGAATGATCACTGAACGACCTTCCTAGAGATTTTTGCGGAGATCCTGTTTGAGGATGATGATGTCTGGCAACCCATCTGGGGAGAGGGCACCCCTGATGCTATTTGGGGGATGGGCTGAGTAAATAGTGATTTGGCAGCTTGCTGGGGAGAAGCTTTCATGCCCCATGTTGCACTTTGACTACCTGCAATCCTGTTATGACAAAGAAACGTACAAGTATCCCGAGGTATCCCTTACTGGATTCCATCATAGGAATTTGGACACTCCTGGAGCGAATATATTTCCTGTAAGCATATAATTTTAGAAAAGACGCATCTGTAGTTATGCAATCATTATATTACAGACATCAGACATTTTTGCAAATGAAAATAGAATGTACGAGACGAATCATGACTGAAAATCTGATTTTATTTATTTGTGTGCCCTGAATTGGCAAATACAGTCAAAGAAACAGATCCCCTGAAATGAGGAGATTGTTACAAAATTGAGAAACAAAAAAATGTTGGCAATGTTGATGACGCTTCAGTGCTTCCCTTGCTATGACCCGTATGACATTGATGTTCTTCTCATCTTGCTTTTTTTTTGAAGAAGGTCGATTCTGACCGATGTTTTACACTTTCGAAGCTTGCCATGTTGTAAGTGATACAGACGAATTCAGAATGCAGTTGTTTGCTTATTCCCTTATTTTTGCGTGGATCGCCCTTTCGGGTTTTCAATCCACCGGAATACCCTTTTTTGCCTGAGTTGTCCAATGTGGCTTTTCAACTCAGCGGGTGTACATTTTTTTTATTTTTTTTCCCTTATTTTTTCCCGAGTCTTTTATTCTGTTTTTGACTCGCCGGGATGCCCTGTTTTTGCCTGGACTTACATTCTGTTTTTGTGTCCAGCGGGTCATTTTTATGCGAAGTATTTTTTAACTGCATCTGAATTCACAGGGGACAGGAAATCTTCACCATCCATAGTACTGAGCATCAGTGCTCCACCAGAGAAAACTTTCTTTACTATGAACGGACCATCGTAATTCGGAGTCCACTTGCTCTTGTGGTCTATATGAGGAGGAAGGAGTCTTTTCATCACAAGATCTCCTACTTGGTACTCTCGAAGCCTGAATTTCTGGTCGAAAGCTTTCTTCATTCTCTTCTGATATAACTGCCCATGACAAATCGCAGCTAATCTCTTCTCTTCAATCAGACTCAGTTGTTCGTATCGGGATCGGACCCATTCTGCTTCATTCAACTTGGCATCCATCAGTACTTGCAGGGAGGGTAATTCAACTTCCACAGGTAGGACTGCCTCCATACCATACACAAGCTGATACGGCGTTGCCCCAGTGGATGTTCTGATTGACGTACGGTACCCATGCAAGGCAAATGGTAGCATTTCATGCCATTCTTTGTAGGTGACCACCATCTTCTGTACAATCTTCTTGATATTCTTATTAGCTGCCTCCACAGCACCATTCATTTTTGGCCTGTAGGGAGAAGAATTGTGGTATTGGATCTTGAAGTCCCGGCATAGCTCTGCCATCATTTTATTGTTTAAGTTGGAACCATTATCAGTAATGATTCATTCGGGCACTCCATACCGACAGATGATGTCTCTCTTCAGGAATCGGGCTACCACTTTCTTGGTAAAATAGTCAATGGCTACCAGGATGAATCTGTGGCCATTTGAAGTAGTCGGTTCAATCTTTCCAATCATATCAATGCCCCACATGGCAAAGGGCCAAGGTAAAGAAATCACATTCAAAGGATTTGGAGGCACATGCATTTTATCTGCATAGATCTGGCATTTATGACACTTTCTGGCATAAGCACAACAATCTGCATCCATTGTGATCCAATAATAGCCTGATCTTAGTAACTTTTTAGCCATAGTATGCCCTCCGGCATGGGTACCGAAAGATCCTTCGTGCACCTTGTGCATCATCAAGTCTGCTTCTGCCTTATCAACACATATGAGAAGTACCATATCAAAGTTTCTCTTGTACAAGGAACCATCAGCATTCAGGAAGAAACTAAAAGCGAGCCTTCTCAATGTCTTCTTATCATTGGAAGATGCCCCAGGTGGGTATGTTTGATCCTCCAAGAAGCATTTGATGTCGTGAAACCAAGGCTTATCATCTTTTGCAAGATCTGCTGAAAACACGTATGCTGGTCTGTCAAGTCTGGATACTGAAATCCGAGGCACAAAGTTGGCAGCTTGAACTTTGATCATGGATGAAATGGTAGTCAGAGCATCTGCAAACTGATTTTCATCTCGAGGGATATACTCAAGCTTGACTGTTGTGAAGAAAGTCAATAGCCTCCTTGTATAATCCCGGTAGGGTATTAGATGATCCTGGTGAGTGTACCATTTGTCGTTGGTTTGATTAATTACCAGAGCTGAATCTCCGAATACAGTCAAAGTCTTGATCCTGAGGTCAATGGCTTCCTCAAGACCCATAATGCAAGCTTCATATTCAGCTTCGTTGTTAGTGAAGTTAACAGTGAGTTTTGCCGAGAAAGGCATGTGAACCCCTTTAGGTGTAATGAGTACTGAACCAACACCACGACCATTCATATTAATAGCCCCATCAAACATCATAGTCCATTCTTCTTCTGGGTCAGGCCCTTCAGTGTGAACGGGCTCTTCATGATCTTTTGCTTTTATGAACATGATGTCTTCATCGGGGAAGTCAAATCTCATAGGCTGGTAATCATCAATGGGTTGCTCAACGAGATAATCAGACAATACACTGCCCTTGATGGCCTTTTGAGATGTGTACTGAATGTCATATTCTGTGAGGATCATTTTCCATCTTGCAACCTGTCCGGTAAGTGCTGGCTTCTCAAAAATGTACTTAACTGGATCCATCTTGGAGATCAATAAGGTAGTGTGGGTCAACATATACTGTCTCAGTCGGCGAGCAACCCACGCTAAAGCACAGCAAGTTTTCTCGACCAGTGAATAACGTTGTTCACTGTCGGTAAACTTTTTGCTCAGGTAGTATATTGCATACTCTTTTCGACCAGACTCGTCATGCTGGCCCAGTACACACCCCATTGACTCTTCTAATACTGTAAAGTACATGATTAGAGGTCTTCCTTCAGCTGGAGGCATAAGGATTGGAGGCTCTTGTAAGTATTCCTTGATTTTGTCAAAAGCCCTATGGCAGTCTTCGTTCCACCTGACTGTTTGTTCTTTTCTTAACAACTTGAATAAGGGTTCACAGGTTGCTGTAAGGTGAGATATGAACCTTGAAATGTAGTTCAATCTACCCAGGAACCCTCGAACTTCTTTTTTGGTCTTCGACGCAGGCATTTCTTGAATGGCTTTGACTTTATCGGGGTCAACTTCAATCCCTTTTTCACTTACGATAAATCACAGCAGCTTGCCGGATCGCACCCCAAATGTGCATTTGTTGGGTTTTAACTTCAATTGGTACTTCCTCAGACGCTTGAATAGCTTCAATTGATTTACCAGGTGGTCTTCTTCTGTGAGGGACTTGGCAATCATGTCATCCACATAACATTCAATTTCTTTATGGATCATGTCATGGAATAATGTTACCATAGCCCGTTGATAAGTGGCACCCGCATTCTTCAATCCGAATGGCATCACCTTATAACAGAATGTGCCCCAGGGTGTGATGAAAGTTGTCTTCTCCATGTCTTCAGGTGACATTTTGATCTGATTATATCCTGAAAACCAATCCATGAAGGAGAACACCGAGAACTGAGCCGTATTGTCGACCAATACATCAATATGAGGTAATGGGAAATCATCTTTCGGGCTGGCTCTGTTCAGATCCCAATAATCCACACACATTCTTACTTTGCCGTCCTTTTTTTGGCACTGGTACAATGTTAGCAACCCACGGTGGGTAACTAGTCACAACAAGGAAACCGGCGTCCCACTGTTTTTGTACCTCTTCCTTTATCTTCATTGCCATATCTGGGCGAGTACGGCGCAACTTCTGTTTTACTGGCGGACATTCTTCTTTCAGCGGCAGCTTGTGCATAACAATGTCGGTGTCCAACCCTGGCATATCCTGATAAGACCAAGCAAAAACATCTACATACTCCCGGAGCATGTCAATCAGTTGTTCCTTTACTGAATCTTGCAGGCAGGCTCCGATCTTAACTTCTTTCAAGTCTTCTTCTGTACCAAGATTAATTGTCTCAATTTCCTCCTGATGAGAAGTGATACCCTTCTCCTCCTGTCTCAACAACCTGGCTAGTTCTTCAGGTAGCTCATAATCTTCTTCAACCCCTTCATCAGCTTGATTAATCGGATTGTCAAAGTCATACGAAGTCATAGCAGTGTTGTTGTCGGTGCAGTCTGGAGGGCACTCTCTGCAAGGGTTTAGATTTGTTCATTTTAGTGATCAATTTTATCTTGTTTAGAAACAAGTGGAAATGAAGTTATTTATTTTGAAAAACATTACCATTTTATTTTTGTACAAGAAATGAAAAATGAAAAACAGTGAGCGGAAAAGAAAAGACTCATTTGCAAAAGATGTCCTGATATTCATTAATTGATCTTTGCACAAAATACAAGATGGCCCGATTACAAAATGAGTCTTGACATCTTGGGCAAGACGCAGGACTTGATGCATGCTTATAAAACAGGAAATAATAATTACTCTGCAGGAGTAACTCTTAGAATTTCCTGGGAAGACCAGTTTGAGACATGGCTCCATGGGATCCTTGGTCGTATCCAGCTTTCCAGGTTGCGCTCGTCTTCTGACTCATCTTCCAAGCTATTCACAACATCCGGGGTGAGCATCCCCCCGCTAACAAACTTGGGCTCCTTTGCAGCCTCTGGTTGATCTGGTTGAGTTGGTCTGTAACCCAACCCGGATCGGTCTTCTTTTTTCTCCAAGGGCAGCAGCTTGCCCCAGCCTTGGGCGGTACCTTCCTCAACAACCTTTCGGGCTTGCTGATATGATGTGATGGAAGTCCCAAGCACAACAGATACTTCATTAATATTAAGGGCCTCAAACCCCTGACTCATCGTTTCGTGTATTTCCCCATCCATTTCAATGTATTTGAAAGTAGCCAGCTGGCTAACAAAAATATCCTCCTCCCCACAAATGGTAATGACTTGGCCCTCCCATTCAAATTTTAACTTCTGGTGAAGGGTTGACGTCACGGTGCCAGCGGCGTGTATCCATGGTCTACCCAATAGACAGCTGTAGGCAGGCTGTATATCCATCACAAAGAAGGTCGTTTTGAAAACCTGTGGGCCAATCATTATTGGTAATTCTATCTCTCCCAGAACTGATCTTTTAGAACCATCAAAGGCTCTTACTACCAAGTTGCTTGGGCGTAGTGCCAATCCATCATGTTCCAGCTTCACAAGGGCTTTCTTGGGTAGGACATTGAGTGATGACCCTGTGTCCACCAATACGTGAGAAAGAACTGCACCCTTACACTCCAAGGTAATGTGCAAAGCCTTGTTGTGATTGTGACCTTCCGTTGTCAGATCAGCGTTGGTAAATCCTAGTCCATGACTGGCATTGACATTTCCAACCACGGCCTCTAACTGATTGACAGTAATCTCCTCTGGCACATAAGCTGCATGCAGGACTTTTAATAATGTGTTCTGATGAGCCTCGGAGCACATTAGCAATGATAGTATGGATATTTTGGAAGGTGTTTAGTGAAGCTGGTCTACCACCTTATAATCAGTCTTCTTGATGATCCTCATGAACTCATCAACCTCTTGATCAAAAGGAGTCTTCAAAGCTTCTTTAGCAACTAGTTCTTCTTGCATCATGCTCTTCCCTTTTGCCTTGGCAGCAGCTTCTGCTTCAACAATAGGTCTTGGAATTTGCGAGGCGAAGAGACGTCCGCTTCTAATGAAGCCTCCGCCTCCCCCCACATAGTCTATCTGAGATGAAGAAGTTGATGATTCTAAAGTGATTTTCTGCCCCTCGCGGTATAGATCTGAGCCATAATGCCAAGGGATGGCATTATTGCTTTCGTAGGGAACTGGCCCAGGCACTGTGATAGTGACCAGACTGATAGCAGCTGCAGAGGGGACCACAATGGTGTGTGGATCATAGTATATTGTAACTGGTGCTCTGACGGGAGTGACATTTTGTTGTGAATTGTTGGTAGGAACATTTGCAGGATCGTAGTATATCGTAACCGTTGAGATGCTTTCATTTACTGCTGCTGATGTTGTAGAAGGTGTTGAAGTTGTATCAGGAACTAATGAATAATGGGTTTTGTCATTGTAGAAGGAATGGTGACTGAACTTGTATCCGTTGAAGTGATCGATTGAGCAGTTGTTGGAGTTGTAGTAGAATCTATTGGAACAATGGTTGCTGACGTTGTAGGAGTATCTGTGATTGTTGATGAAGGAATTGTTGGAGTTGTAGTCGCCGTTGTCGTAATCTGAAGGATACCATCCTTAATAAGACCATCTATGCCGTTTCTCAGCCTTTCACACCCATTGATTTCAATATTGCAATACCCACAGCCGAGCTCACACCCGGGGAACACTTGGCATTCTAAAAGCTGAGCTTTGATTTCAACCAAAGGTGTTCGAATTTGTGCAACACTGGTGATTAAGGTGGATGGTTTTCCTTCCTCAATAG
The DNA here is from genome assembly GCA_963966055.1 of Lathyrus aphaca. Taxonomy (NCBI): domain Eukaryota; kingdom Viridiplantae; phylum Streptophyta; class Magnoliopsida; order Fabales; family Fabaceae; genus Lathyrus; species Lathyrus aphaca. Next base: position 388,902,792 of record OZ014524.1, on the reverse strand, counting down.
CATTAATCCTAGGCCCGTTGTGACTAGGCATTGGATTCCTTGTGACATTCGGAGGAGGTGCAAAATTGAGAGCTTTTGAGTCCACCAGGTCTTGGACTTTCATCTGTAGGCCCCTGCATTTTTCAGTGTTATGCCCCGGTGCGTTTGAGTGGAATGCACACCTGGAATTTGCGTCATAATTCTTTGGCATATTGGTGGGATCTGGAGGTGCCAATGTCCTTAATTCAACTAGGTTGAGCTTCAGGAGTTGTGGCAAGAGTGCAGCATACGACATTGGAATTGGGTCAATCACCCTGCTTGCCGGTGATGGCCTTTGCTGGAAAGGACGCTGTTGTTGGTTGTTATTGCTGTTGTTATAGGTTCTCTGTTGCGGATAATGAACTTGTTGTTGATATTGTGGTTGTTGTTGAGGATATATTGATTGTTGAGGAATCGGAGCTGGAATGGTAACTGCTGCTATTGACCGGTGAACATACCGAGGCCTGCCCCTGCTTGCATGAATGGAATTTGTTTCACCGGCCCTTCGGGGTCCCACAAAAGGCTTCCTGGGATTACTGGATGAACTTGCACCACTGTCGGAAATTTTGCCCATCTTTAATAGACTTTCAATCCTTTCACCAGCTATGACCACATCAGCAAAACTGGTAGAGGAGAAGGCAGCCAATCTATCAATATAGGTCCCTTGCAATGTATTCATGAACATGTCAGCCATTTCCCTCTCTGACATGGGTGGCTGGACAGCAGCAGCAAGCTGTCTCCATCTCTGGGCATATTCTCTAAAGCTCTCTCTAGAAGATTGTGACATTCCCATCAGAAGGGTTCTGTTGGGAGCCATGTCCAGGTTGTATTGATATTGACGGATGAAAGCCTCAGCCAAATCCTTCCAGCATCTTATGGTGGCCCTAGTCAAATGTGAATACCATTCTCTTGAAGCTCCAGTCAGACTATCTTCAAAGTAGAACATCCACAACTTTTCATCCATAGTATAAGCTTTAAGCCTTCCCAGGAAAGACTGCAGGTGAGTTCGTGGACAGGAGGTACCATTGTACTTTTCAAAGCATGGGGGTTTGAATTTGTGGGGAATTCTCACCCCATCCACTAGCCCCATATCCATCACATCAAAGCCCAAAGAATTCTGAGACTCCAAAGATCTTAATTTCTCAGCAATTTCGTCCAATCTCCGGTCATATACCTCATCTCCAGCCCCCATAACAGTAAATTATTCTTCTTGTGGATCATCTTGTAAGATTCTCCCACCAGCAGTATTGCCTTGCACATTTCTCGGGATGTTGACTTCTGGATCCAAATGAGGTCCAAATACTGGTGGATCAATACGAGGCTGGCCCCATTCATTGTTACTAATTCCTCCTGTTCCAAGATGAGGCTCCTCAGGAGTTTGTCTTTCCACCAGCTCTCTTAATCTTTCCTGACTCTGTGCCAAGCCAGTCATCATGGCCATGAATTGAGACATCTGATTTCTCATCTCTACTCTCTCATTAGCCATCTGATTCCTGACCTCAGTCAGATCCTGCTGTATTTGTTCCATTTGAATACCGGGAAGGTTGTTACGAGTCAGGTACCGGTGCGCGCGGTTGACAGGGAACACTCGGCGACGAGCAATGTTTCCTGAAGCCACAACAAAGTTAGAAACAAAGTAATAAACAAAACCTACAAAACAAAGAAAAAGTTAGTATGCAATGCAGTATGCTTATTTTTTTTCCAAGGTATCCGGTTTGGTTCTTGGTTTTGACCTTTCCAGACCTCGAGGAAGATGCTTTGTTGAGAGAAAAACCCAAATGAAAACAAACTAGGATATATTACAAATGGTGAACAATACATAGTTTGTTTTACAACACATTCCCCTGGATGGTCAAAATACAACAAAAGGAAAAGTACATTTAATGGAAACAACAACAAACAAAGAATCAGACATCCAACCCAAATTCATCTTCCATGACCTCCTTTAGGAGGGCCTCAGTCACTGGACCAGCCGGGTGCCCTGTAATGGTCCTAATGAGGAGGTTCCTGGTAGCAATGGTAGTGGTCAGTTTCTTATGCTTGTCCTGGTCCTATGATCTCTTCAATCCTGCTCTGAGATTTAACTCTGAAATCTCCTTCTGTGCAGCCAACAAAGCTTCCTGCTGCTTCTTCTCATTAGCCTCTAGCTGTTCAATCTTAGCTTGAGTCTTTTGGTCTTCTTGTGTACGGGCTTCAGTGATCCTGACCCACCTAGCCTGACTCTCCTGCAAATAGAGCTCAGCCCTAGCCTTCTGAATTTTGGCCTCTTTACAGGCATTCTTCAATATTTGCTCCCCAGCCCTTGCTTTCCTGATGTAGTCCTCTGTCTTCTCAATTTTGGTAAGATGCTCCACCCTAAGCTTCTCCAATCTCTCGATATCCAGACGACCATCACTTCTTTCCCAAAGAGTTTTCTTCAAGGCTTGAGATAAGTTCTCATTCCTTTCCTTTAACTTTTCAAATTCCTCCAGGCTTACTGTTGCTGCTGGCTGTACTGTGGATGGCCCAGGTATGTCTTCCAAGATAAAAGGCATTCTGGTAATCTGAGCTCTAGCACGGGACCAGTCATAGTATTGAGCTGAAGCAACATTATTACATCTTCCAAGAATAGTCATCCCTTTTGTCTGGATGTTGTCCCAAGCCCAGGATGCTTGTCTGACAATAGCTGAATTAGGTTTCACTTCACAATACAGGGTTTCAGCTAAATCTTGCCCTCTGGGAGGGTGAACTAAAGCATAGCCCAGTTGTCTCTTAAATAGCAAAGGATTGTAGTTGATGCAACCCTTTACTCCTATCAGAGGCACATTTGGATATTATCCACAACTGGTGATAATGTCCTTGCCTTTGGTGCTCTGGGTGCACCATCTAATATCATCTGAAGTCAAGGCAATGAGCCTCTTGGCCCAATTCTTCTATTGGTGGGGATTCAGGAAGGCATCTGACTTAGGCAAGTGTCTGAGCAGCCAGGTGTAAAACAAAGGAGCACAACATCTTACCAACTTCCCCCTTTGTTTCTCATTCCTCTGAGGAATGGAGTAATAAAAATCTCCTAGCAATGTGGGCACTGGGTTCTTCATAAGAAAAAAATGGATGGCATTCTTGCTGACAAATTTGGGCTCATCTGCAAACAGTATAGCCCTATATATGCTGAGGGCTAAAAATGCACAAACTGCCCTCCACTCTCCCAATGAAGCCTTCAGGAAGGCCTGATAAATCAAGAAGTCCAAATGCAAACCAGGGATCCCAGCTTATGTTGTCATACTTTTCTCAATCAAGGCAGGTTCCAGGTATAATGCCTTTGCTATTTCTTCATTTCTGGGAGCTGGCATTTTTGGGTTGAAAGGAATTCCACCCCTGATAGGTACTCCAATCAATGAGGAAAATTCTTCCAGCAGAGGCCCTAGTTGAAGATCTGGAAAGGTGAAGCATCTCAAAGGAGGGTCATAAAACTGTAAGCATGTGTGGATCATGCTCCTCTGAGAAGGGTCAAGGTCCATAACCATATCCAGGATTCCTCCATAATGCTCTTTAAACAAAGGGATGTAATCGGGTGTGATGAGTGACTGGACCTGCCCGATACCAGTCAACACAGGCTCAAAGAAATGGTAGGATATGTTGCTCTTCCTGGGAGTAGTCATGAGTGCTACTAAAGAAACTGAAGATAGGTGCTGATGAAGATCACAGACTATTGCTGGAAATGAGCCACTGACAGACTGATGCTGGTGAGGATGGAGATAGCTGAAGCAGATAACTGATGAAGACAACTGAAGCAGAGGTCTATGCAGAAGAAGGGGTCAAAACCAAAACCAAGATACAGTGAAATGGATACCCTGAAAAGCAAATAAACAAATGTTAAATGATGCAATGATGATATATGCAAATGATATGCAAGGGTTTGTGATCAAGCTGGATCTGACTATCTGTCTTGATATAAGGCCCATGTATGTTCAAAAGTTCAGGATGAAGGCTCAGAAATCCAGTAACCAGGGTGGGGGACTCAAATAAAGAGTCACATGTCCAGGGTTAATCACAAGAACTGTCCAAAATGAGGTACTCTTAAACAAAATAGTAACAGGGTATGATGTGGTTAAGGGTTCCTGCAAACCTGTAAACAGCCCAACCCTCTCACAGGTAGTGTTCTAGAACAAGGATCCTCAGACTTGGATCAGTTATGAGAAGTGTAAACACTTCTAACCCGGAGGTACAGTGTTTACAATAACCATAAAAGATCCCCCTCAAATTCACCTCAGCTTCTGAAGGTCATAATAAAGGTCATCCAGACTTAGCAGGCTTCCCAGATAGCCCTAGCACTACAGGAAATCTGTAGCACAGAGTTCTCAAGAAGAAACCCACATCTGAACCGTGTTTCATATTCCCGCACCAGACCGAAATGGAATGGGAATGAACATGAACCACTCTAGCCTAGGTGTCACTCAGGTCCCAGGTATAGGACCTTAAACTCTCAATGGAACCCCACCCACCAAAACAGCAAACCAGATCCAGCACAGTGACAATGACAGTATGAAATATGTATAAAACTGTAAAGAAAACAATAAATAAAGCTCTACACAAAGCAATAAATAAAGCAAAATAAATAAACACACATAGCACATAACACCCCAGTAAACACAAATCAGACAAGCGCTAGGAGGAACCCACAAAAAGAACCAGAAGCCCTGGTTGCAATATAAGGGTCTCCAGCAGAGTTGCCAAGCTGTCGCTCCCACCAAATGACACCTGGTCAGATCGGGTACAGACGCGAACGGTCGGCGAAAGGAGGAGGAATGAATAGAGTCGCCAGCTAGGAATTTTTATCCCAAAGGAAAGGTAATGTTGCATAAACCTAGAAAGAAGATGGATAAGACGGTTGCGAACCAGAGAAACTGAAAAAGGGGGTTGGTTACAACCTGGGAAGGTATTAGAACCCAGATTGTCCGTCGTACTCGACGGGATCCACGCTTAAAAGATTTGTGTTAATAGGGGTAGTGTCAGTGTTATTTTGTGTGTAAAAGCTGGAAAAGAATGCAAGTGTCAGTGCAAAAGAAATGTGAAGTGAAATAAGGAAGTGCCAGTGCTAGAACAAGAGTGCAAAGCTCAAGATAATGAGACTAAAAGAATAAGGCAGGAGGAGGGGGAATATACAGAGACTTTTGTTCGATAACTGTTAAGTTATGCCTATGTATCCTCTCGTGCAATGAGGAAGTCAGAACACCGTAGTTCGACTCAAAGAGACTGAAAGATAAATTGACTTGTGAACTGCTTACTTGTCTATGCTCAAGTGTATGACATGTCTGGCTCAGGTGCAAACTGTCTTGCATTAGACGGAAGAAGCAAGTTCTCATTTGTGAGTGAATGAGGTGAGAAAAGAATCCCGGAGGAGACGGTTATTGTTTGTTTTTGTATTTTTAATCTTTTATTGCTTTTGGATTTGTCATAAGTTAATGAGCTTAAGCCTAAACCAAGGGGTGGTAAACTCATCACATCCTCCCTCTGATTAGGGGTAATGAGAATACCTTAAGTATGAAGTAAACACCTCACACTTAATCACCATGATGTAGGATTAAGGTCATTAACCTAATTGCATTTATTTAGATGTTTTTGGAGTTTTTATTTAGTGTTAAGTAATGAGTTTAAGCCATAATCAAGGATTTAATGGACCCATTACACCATCCTAATAGAAGGATAATAGATGAGAACATTTAAGCTGAGGAAGGCTCCTCAACTTAATCCATGGTTAGGGATTAACCTCATGACAAAACAAAGCCTTTATTAAATGGATTTTAATTAATGATAAGATTAAGAAGTGGATTTTATGGTTTGTAAGACAACTTGAGGGGGACTTGTCCATTAACACTAGGGTTAGTCCTTCTTAACCAATTAAGGAAGAATTAGAACCCTAATGCAACGCCCAAGTTACAAGCTTGATGTCTTAGTGATTATTAGATGGATTGATTAAGGGATTTAAACACATTAAGGGTTTAACACTTAGGATTAAAGTTATACACCCCATCCTAATAGAAGGATACAGGCATAACCCTAATCACAAAGTCTTAAAACCTTTAAGGTTTAGTCCTTGATTATGAGGTGAGAAGAGAAGACTCAAAGATGACACAAAGGTAAAAATAATGGGGGACTAATCAACCATAATCATTATCATGCTTGGGTGTTCCTAGGGTTCATGAGGTTTGCAAGAAGATCTTCAGAGAAGCCACCAAGGAAGAAGCAGATAAAGGAGAAGAAGCAGAAAGAAGCAAGTCAACTTACTTCATTTAAGAAGATAAGTTGCTTGAAGAAAGAAAGTGAGAAGAGAACATGAATGAGCAAGCTCACTCCCACATAAATACAAAATGCAGCAAAGATGCATAAAAGAGATGAGAAGAGATTGTGAGAAGTGAAGGCAAATTCACTTCTCAAAGTAACTTACCACCTGAAAAGTTAGTAAAAGGAAATGAAGATGAAATGAAAATGAAAAGGTATGCCATGATGCAAACCAAAATCAGAAGCAAGATCAAGATGAAAATGATGTTAAGAGATGAAATGAAAGCATGCCAATGAATGAGGATGATCATACAAAGGATGGGAATGCAAATGGGACATGTAAGGACCATGAAAGTTCATGAATGCATATGACATGGAATGAAAGAAAAAGCATGGCAAATGGATGATGCAATGATCAAACATGATTCTAATGTGTCCTAACATGTCTTAGGAGTCATGTGAATGCACAAAATGTCATGGCAAGTTCATGTATGCAAACATATGGAAGATGGATGCAAATGAAGGAAAAAATTAGGGTTTATACATAAAATACAATACAAAAATCAAAACCAGAAGCAAATGACATGATAAAAAATTGAAAATGGGATCAAAGGTACCCTAACCCTACACAAGTTCACTGCCCAAAGGAGGAGACCTAAATCTAAACCTAATGGAACTTATGATTTTCTCAAGTTAGCTAGGGTTTTAAGGCACTTTGAAAGGGAAAATGCACAACAAATTGAAAATGAAAGATAAATTCATGCCAATTTTATCCTAGAAACTACATGATATGAAGAATGCAATGCAAAAAGAACCATCATCAAACTCCTTATGGTTAGGCAGAAAGGATTTTTCTAAGTTAGGGTAAAAATATTGACTTTTAAGAACCCTAATTCCAAAGAAAAATGTCAAAATAGGTCAAGAACCAAAAAGAAATTTGTTTGAAGAGTTTCATAATGTTTCTAAATGTATCAAAATGCAATGTGATTTTTTTGGTGATTTTTAGAAACTTAAATGCTATTTTAATATATTAATTCTCATTAACTAATTAAAATAAACATTTAAATGTTTTTAAAAATACGAAATTTATGCAAAAAATAAAATAAAAATTATTTTCAGAATGAGAAAAATATTTTAAGACATGATGCAAAAAATGAAATTTTTTAGAAATGTTTTACTATTTTTAATAAAATGTAGAAATAAATGCAATAAAAATGAAATTAAAATGAATTTAAATGAAAGTCAGCAGATCTGAGGGCCAGGATTCAAACAAGAAAGGGAGGGAATTGACCAGCGCGCGCAAACGGACGGCTCACATTCAAACTGCGCTAATTATGTCATTAACCCTAATCTGAACCCTAATTACACTCAGGTGACCGGAACAGTGTTCCGGTCATCTTCTCCGGCTAGCTTCTCACTCAATCTCCCTCAATACGCAACCCCAAGACCCCTAAAGCTCCAGAAATGATCCTCTCCTCAACCCCAGCAAGAATCAAACATCAAAACTCATTTATTCAACATCAAAATCATGAATCGAAGCAAAACAGAAAACATGGCAAAAATTTCAGAAGCTTATGAAATGCTTATTTCTCAACTATTCTCAAAAGTAAAGACATCATGGTGATCAGTGAAGCATATAGAATCATCCTATAACATAAAATAAGAGTTCTGGAAAAATAAATGCTATGGCTACCTGAAGCTGAGCTTTCGAAATAGGAGCTTTCTGGCCAGTTCTTTGCCTCAAATCCACTCCACTGATTCCCCCCAAGAGCTTATGATGCACTGTTGGAGTTTAAATGGCCTCAAGAAGAAGTTGGTAGAAGTTCAGTTCATGAAGTGTGGAAATCGTATTTTTGATTTTGGGCTTTTTAGGGCAAAGTGATGGTTGGGAAATGATCAGAGGGTTATGGTGAGTTGTTCTATGGAATTTGTTTTGAGGTTTGAGGCTTGTGTGCTGAGTTTCGAAGAAAAATGCATAAAAGGGTATTTTTGTGAATGTTGTGTTGTGTGAGGTTTCAGCTTGTGTGGTGTGGTGTGTTGAATTGCTTTTGGTACACATATCAATCCTTGATAGGTCAGAGAGTTGTTGTGGAGCAGTGTGATTGGTATGGAGCAAAATGCATAAAGTCAACATTTGTGTAAGTGAAGGCATGGGCTGGTTCAGGCATGGTACAAGGGTATGGCTCGAATCAGCTTGCTTCAAGGAGGTCCACGGAAGTCATAGTTTGTAGCTGGCACAAGTGGCTGAAGAGATTTGATCCATTTTGCAAATTCATGGAGTTTTGGCCCCTTTTGGATTTTGTAAAGTTCAAGGCATGAAATTTGAGAAAACATGGTGCAATTCTGAGTTTTAGGTCATGAGTGATGTTTGTGTAATGCTTAGAAGTAACTTTGAGGTCACAAATTGGTTTGGCATAAGAATTTGCAAGTTTCCCTCTTTGGTGTAAAAGTGAAATTTTGTGATTTTTCCCAACTTTGACAAGCCATAACTTGAGTTCTATGATGAATTAGATCAAGTTCTTGTACTTTTTGAAAATGGGATGATCCAATCTACAACTTTCATGACCAAGAATTTTTCATTTGAAGCATTTTTGAATCAAAAAGAGGAGGTTGAAAAACTTTCCCAAAATGGCAAGTTTGCATTATAAGTCACTTTCCCAAAATGGCAACTTTGCAAATGGCTTGAAATTCTTCAATTTTGTGAACCTCTAACTTCTTCTAAGATCAAATAAAGATCATACACATCCAAAATGATGGAGAATACCCTTTGGTTGGATGATTGGGGGCCTCAGATGCCCTGATTTTGCACTTACTTGCTCAAGAAGTCATCTATTGATCATATGCCTTCCCCATTGAATTTCTTCATGAAAATTGGTATGCATGATCCTTGTATAATATAGAGACCAATAGAAACAAGAATGACAAAAAATTTGGAGTTATGGCCTCTAAAACCAAAGCCCTAATTTTAGGTCATCTGTGTAGTTAAACTTGGCTCTACTTCCATGCCTTTCTCAGTTCTTGTGATTCTTTGACTTCCTTGACCTTGGGAGGATATAATATGATGCTTGAACATACATGGACCCTCATGAGATGATTGATGACCTTTGGAGTTGTTCAGATGGCTCAGGGATTGCTCAGATCACAAACCCTAGATGCAGATGACTTTGAACTAATGCAGTGAAGCAAAAATGCAATATGATATGATATGATTGAACTTATGCATATGAAAAGATCACAAGCCATGGTGAAATGAGTGAGGGAAAATTTGGGATGTTTACAAGCATCATAACTAAATCTTCGTTTCGATTATCTCTGAATTGCTTCTGGAAAGTATCCTGCACTAAGTATCATCACTAGATCATTGTGTAGATCGTCTCTGAACTGTCTCAAGGACAATTTCTTGAATTAAGCATCATAATTAAATCTTCGTTTCGATTATCTCTGGATTGCTTCTGTAAAGTATCATGCACTAAGTAGCAGCACTAGATCTTCGCGTAGATCATCTTTGAACTGTCTCAAGGACAATTTCTTGAATTAAGCATCAGTATTAAATCTTCATTTCGATTATCTCTGAATTTCTTCTGGAAAGTATCCTGCATTAAGTATCAGCACTAGATCTTCGTGTAGATCGTCTCTGAACTGTCTCAGGGAGTTGGTAATGTTTATCTGACTCTGAACTATCCTGAAAAGGAAAGATTAGTTTATGCATGATTGTTTGCATGTATGATATAATGTTCTTAATATGAGTGAGAATGTCGTATGCATTATGGATGCATATGCCATTATATGATGTAAATGATGTATGTATGAATTATGTAGTCGAAGCATATTAGTAGCTTCATGTAACAACTACTAGTTAGGGAAAATAAATCTTGATTCGTTGTTGAGGAGTATGAAGACATCGTTCCCGTCTTGTTTCAGAATATTGTACTTAGGATCTTCCGTTTCCTGTTCGTCGCACTTCTTATTGAAGGATTAAATTCCTAAATAAAGAGATAGACATTCCCCTGAGAGACTTATCCGACCAAGTATCAATTCTTCGGAGGATATCAGACTTGAGAGAAATCTGCTTGGGGATCTCGTAGAGCTGGAAGTCCAAGAGGCTAATTGAAATACTTTGTTGAAATAAATCCGTAAAGATTACTCTATGGGGATGAGTTTGCGAAGGTCTGTTGGATATGAACTTTGCTGGGTATTCCTACCTCCAAAGGTCCTTATTAAATGATATTATTGTAATTTTATGCATTTTGGTAAGCATCAATCATATTTTAAAGCATATATACATTGAAACATAATCAACAGACGTTTTCGCCTAAGTAAAAAGGGAAAAATAAACCTGAATTCAGAAATAGAGTTGTATCAATTTTGAAAGTGTATACATATTCAAAGTAACCAATGGATTTAGAACTTCTGATATTCTCGACTTCCCCGAGTAATTTTCTAGGAATTATCATGATTGAATCCGAAGACATGATATTGACACTATCTGATATTATTGGCACAGACAGTTAATTTCCACAATTGCTTCTGTTGAAAATCCAATATTAAGGAAATGTAATGAAAAGAATGTGTTTTCATAATACGGTGGATCGTGTATGCCCAGGGTAATGGTTAAGGATCTTACAACTGACTTTGATCTGGTTAGATTTGAAAAGAGAGTGTTGCCCCTAACTGAGGATGATTTTTCCCATACTGGAAGTATTTGAAATGGGCTACGTCTAGGGAAATAAACAAAATGCCCCACAATAATATGCCCCTGTCATTGTGAACTTGGTAATGTTACCTCTGGTAATTCAGATGAGGAGACCTTCCCCAAATGAATTGAACAATAACATGGCATTCCCCATTGATTGGGAGATAGTGACTTTGTCCCTTGTATACATTTGCTTTGATTTAGGAAGCAACTTTGTCTGTCGGGAGGACTTTGGTTTATTGAATGTTCATCATGTAAGCTTCTCTGCTATTAAACATTTAGTTATATGCAAACCATGATATTCAAAATGCAACCCTTATCTCTGTCTTGAAGTTTTGAAAAAGAATTATTTTAGCAAAACAATGTTTGTAAAAACTGTGATATTAACTCAAGATTTATAATAAGCCCTAAAGGAGTCAGGATACCTTTTGTAGCAGTACGCTTTCGAATTAACCATGCTTCAGTTAGGACTTTTAAACGGTTGTAACGTGGTCTAGTTCACGGTTTAAGAAACAAAGGATAAAGGCTCATATTTTATTTGTACCCAACTCATTATTCGTGAAGTTCTCCATTCCTATGTTAAGTTAACTTATGCATTGAGGATCCAATGGAGTTTGGAATTATAACACTGACATTTGCGATGGTTCAGAAACCAGAAGTTTATTTGAAAAGCCAGTCATTTTTTTCTTGTTGAAGATTCGTAGTGATCTCTTTTTCTTTTGTCTTTGTTATCCTTTACTTTTGCCTGAACAGTTTATTTCAAGATTATAGTCAGTGGGATGTCTCAATTTTTAGTAAGTCTCCTTCATAGGTTTTGACTAAGTGAGATTTTCTTTTGCTAGATATTGATTGTCGAACTTAGTGATTACAAGGAACCATCATTAGTTGTGTACAAAAGGACAACTAACATAATTGAGTTAACCTAGGAACTACCCTGCCCCAGGTTATGATTAAAGGTTTTAATTTGCGTGAGAATGAAAACTCATACTTCATAGGCTCATCCTGAAGTGGATGAAATCCCCACACAGAATATTTCCAAGACGATCGAAATCTGGGTGTGGAACACGCCACCACTCATCATGATGATATATCATGGAAGTATAGTGTCTGTCCATGCTAAAGTCCTAGGGTGCACTCTAGCCTTGGTATTGGGCTCCTCACTCACTAACCCATATCTCACCAAATAGAAAAGACAAATCCAGATAGTCCAGTATAATGATGCATGAAAAATAAATGCAGAAAGCGATAAATAAAACTATAAAGTAAAGCTGTAAATAAAAACAGTAAACTAAACCCCATAAAACATAAGCAGACAAACGCTAGGATTGCCTTGCATAGGGAACCAGAGATTCTCTGGTTAAGAGATCCCCAACAGAGTCGCCAGATGTCGCTCCCTGGATTTCCATCCTGGTACAAACGCAAAAGTGGAACGGTAAAGTTAGAGTCGCCAGCCAGGCATTTTTATCCCGAAGGAAGGGTAATGTTGCACAAACCTGGAGAGAAATAAAGAACAAGGTCTTGCGAACCAAAGAGACTTAGTTCGTGAGTCGGTTACAAAATAGGAAGGTATTAGCACCCCAGATCGTCTGTCATACCCGACGGGATCCACGCTTGATTGAATTGTTTCAAAGGTTAAAGAAATAAACTGTTGTTGAGAAAGAAAACCACTAACTGGAGATGAACTGAAGAAAGGAAAAGTAAGGGGGGAAATTTAGGGAAAATAAAAGAATGTTCGAATGGGACCAACCCCACTTCCTACTTACTTCATCGAGAAACAAGGATCAGAGACGACGTAGTTCCCCTAACTAGGGAGGAAAACTTTTTGTGTTTTTTAAAGCTTGGGCTGCTTATGTCTATGCTCAGGTGTTGCTGGCTCATACTGAACGAGTGTGTTACCGTATTGAAAAGAGACAAGTAGGAGCAAGTTCTTATGTTATGAGTGAGTGAGATGAGAAAAGAATTCCCGAAGGAAAGACGATTATTGTTTGTTCAATGTTTTTTAGAATCTTTTTCTCTGAGGGTTGCATAGGAGAGTGTATATGAGTCTTACTCAATGTGACGTGTACTTCTTACATCATCCCGAAATGGAATGGGTAAGAGGCACACCTAGTCTATTGTAATTTATTAAGTGTTTTTGTGGTTTCTAATTAAGAAGTGTTTTTTTATCTTTTGTTTGTAAGGCATCCTCATGCTAAGACTTATTCATCATGATAGATTCCCTATATCTCATCCCCATATGGGATGTGTGCAAGTATCCCATGGCAAAGTCTCTTGGAACATGAGAAGACTTATCCTTTATTAGGTGTCTTGATATTTTTGTTTGAGATGATAAGAGAGAGGAACCAAAGAGAACCAAAGGTAAAAGTATAATGGGGGACTAAACAATCCTAAGAACTATCATGCATGGGTGAACCTAGTTTAGTGAGGATTGAACTCTATCCTAATGAAGAAGAAGAAGAGAAAAAAAGAAAAAGAAAAAGAAGAGAGGAAGATAGAAGATAACTTACTTCTCGAAAGAAGTTAAGTTGTTTCTAAAAGGGAAGTGATGAAATTATACAAACAAAGTACTAGGTGTTAAGGCAATCACAAGTTGAAAGCATTAAAAGAAAAGAGAAGTTAGAATGTGGAGACTTGTCCACGTCCGAATTGCTTACCATTAGCCCTTACATGGTTAGTACAAACAAGAAAACAAACACACAACACATCACAACGCTCCAGCACTCATATGAACATGAAAGCAAGCAAACAACACAAGCAGCCCTTTACAGCTCACATTCAGCACCAAAACAACTATTATAAGTCCGAACAGAACACAATAAACACACATTTTAAAGCCCCTATGCAACATGTCAGCAATGAAAAGCAAGGCAGAATTGCATGCAAACATGAAAACACCACCATGGCAATGCAATGTTCCAAGTATTATGCACCAATTGCGTACCAAAAATGCAACATAATCACATGCTAATGAGCATTGATGAACTAGCCAAACAAACATGAATAGGCATCAAACAACTTTGAAATGCACTGCATAATCACATCTATGCAACCTCAACTTAGGTGTGTGTGTGTATGAAAACAAGAGGTACCGAGCATATACCATGCACAATCAGTAGATTGAATAAACATTGGCATCAACAAGTCTATCCAAGAACATAATCAACATGTTCAAAGTTTCATAGATACAAAACACCAATTATGCCAAGTATCGAAGATGCACGAGTTCACGCGCCGAAAGAATGCAAACATACACCAACATGCATGCAAACAACTCTAAATAATCATCTAAAATGATAACACAATGATCCATGATGGTTCGAGATAATATAATATGTAAACAGCCTGCAAAAGCTCAAAGATGTCAAATTGTTTCAGTGTTAATCGGTTAACCAAAGTGTTAAGCGGTTAATTAACCCAGAACCTGCATAATCAATCAAAATTAACACGTGTTAACTGGTTAACCATTAACCGATTAACACCAATGTTCTTCTTCACACAATGCAAAATAAATGCAAGTTGATGAACTTAATGCAAAAGCTCAATCTCAAAGCACTTCCAAGCACAAATTCAGATCTGAATCAGTAGCAAAAACCAGAAATGGGTGTGTAGAAAACAATGGATGAAGTTTTAGTTCCAAGATCAACAAACTTCAACACAAAATTTGATGATCTTCAAAGAAATTGAACTTTGAGTGTTTGAAGGTTTGAAGGGAATTGAGAGAAAATTGTGAGAGAAATCAGAAAATTAGAATGAAAATGAGAATAATGAGAGTGTCTATGGGGTTTGGAGAGAAAAGGCATAAATACCACTTAGGGTTGGGGCCCAAAAATGTGGCTTGGAGCTAGCTTAGAAAGGTGATTAGGAACTAGATTTGGGATTAGGCTTGGTAATCATTCTAGATCCTTCTCCATAATTCAACAATTAATTGAAATGAAATAAATCATAAAATGGAAAATGGAGCCAAAACACAAGCATGCTGAAAACCTGCGGAAAAATTCAAAATTCGCAACCGTTAACCGGTTAACAAAGTCAAATTTCAAATTTTTACCTCCTTTTGGTGGGAAACCTCAAGAATGTATTTGTATCGTCCGTTCTAAGCTTGTTTTGAATCTTAATATTGATGATTGGCAATACCATTTTAATACACCTGATCACATGCCTTTTGATGGATGCCAAATTCTTTCTTTTTTTCCTATTTATTATTTATTATTTATTTTTATTTTTCCTAAATTCAATTTAAATGTCTGCTAAATGCCATGAAAATGAGAGGGAAAATTTTGGGGTGTTACAGTGGTCGGCTGAGAATTAAGTTGTCGTGTTGTCTTAGTTGAACAATTAAATTTAAGGCGGAGAGCCAAAGATTTTTATTGTAGTTGTTGTTGTTTTTAAGGAGTAAAGTCAATGTTAGGTTGTCGTCGTGGTTGAAGGCCTTTGGCCAATGTTGATAAGTTGATGATGATAAGTTGTAGGCCTGTGGTCAATGTTGAATGTTGATACGTTGTTACGTTGCATTAGTTGTTGTTATTGATAATCATGTTGAGTCGCATATCATATCATTGTTTAGGTTGGAGCAGATGCTCACCATGTTGGTCTGGATTCACAAAATTATCAAGTTTAAGGCTTATGCCTTGCAAATGCCTCGATAACCTGGCATATTTTAAGTTGGGAGTTTTACTCCAATGGTACCACATGCATCACATTTTTCTATGTCGCATTTCCATGTTGCATAGTATGTGTTGTGTTGTATTTGTGTCGTTTCAGTTGCTTATGTGTTTTGGAGTGGTGATTTATATAATCTGAATTTACATGTTATTTATCATATTATTGTTTATATTGTTAGATATCTCACCTCTTCTATTTGAATATTTCCCCTATGTTGGTAAAGTGCAGGTATTCCAGATTAGAGTTGCCTACCTTTTGTAGTTCAAGCTGGTGTCATCGCTCTGATACGTAACACTCGGGGGGTTGACGCTTGTTATATCATTGTTGTTTTTCCTTGTTGTTGTTGTATTTAAAAGTCGAAGTTGAATAAAAGGATAAGTTTTTATGAGTTGTTTTATAAGTTGAGTAAAGTGGTTATGTCATGACAATAAAAGTTGTTTTGTTTTAATGAGTAATAAAAGTTGTTATTTTTTCACCCAAGGTATAAGTGTTATGAATCTGTGTTGATATGAGATAAATGTTGTTGTTCTTAAAGTTGAAAATGTGGCATCCTATAATTATGTTGAATTTTTTAAAACTCTGATTTATGAATTTCTGTCGTGTAGAAATGGAGTGTTACATTATTAGTATCAGAGCAGGTCGGTTCGTCCAGCCAATGTTGTCTAATGTCGTTTATTCCTTAGTGCGCGACATGTGTGTGAAACATTGTCGGTACTTATTGCTAGTTTCAAGTCATTGTCTGCCGATGTTGGTTTGGATTAAGTGGGGGAGAGGCTTGCTCCCAGACTGTTGTTGGTATGTAAAAGTTGGTTCAAGTTGATATTGATTGCAAGAGTGCAAAGGTGTTGAAGCGATGTTGTTGCAGACCGATGAGAGTATGGACTCAGGAATTTGTATCCGTCGAGCTTGAGATAAGCGTAGATTATGGATGGTGAATTGATTGAGAATAAGGAATTATTCCAATGGAAATGATAAGTTGATAGATCAAGTCGGTAGATTAGTATGCCTTGAGTGTAGTTGGATTAAAGTTGAACAATTTTATAGTTGGATGGAAAGAAAGGATTTTTGGTAGATCTTGGAAGCAAGACAGAGGTGGGACTTATGTTCATCAACCACAAATTCTGTTTTTTATAATTTTGGAGAAACTGTCAGTAAAAGGAGTATAACGTTTTACTCGTGATTCTGATTGAAGTGGTTCTAGACTTTTTGGAAAGCTTACGAAATTACCTAGATTTTTCATATAATATTTTCCTTCAAGAGGTTTGTGAAGAGGGAGATAAGTGCATTTTAATAGTTGGGCCTGATGTTGATTTTTAGAAAATTCTGAATACGGAAATTCTTGATCAGTCGCATTGTAAAGATGATATCTTTTTATTCATAACTCATATTCAAGCGATTCTTGAAGTTCCGAAATCTATATGAAATTCCCTTCATTTTGGAGTATAATTTTATGTTTGGAATGTCTGTATTGGATGAGATAAACGTGTTCAAAGTTGAGAAACATTTGCTGAAAATTGAGAAAGATGAAGATGAATGTGAATTATTGATAAGGGATTAAATGTTGGTATTATGAAGAATGTGACGGTATCGGAGGAGCATAGAGATGCAATTTTTTTTTTGGACAAGGATGATTATAGTAACGATGATGTATGGCGATAATATTAAAAGAAGATCGGATTCAAGAAAGACGAATGTTGATTAGTGTTGTAAAAATTTTAACTTGGATGAAAGTTGTAATAGGACCAACCGAAAGTTGGATTGTGCATGATGTAGTAGCGACTCTAGTGTTAGAAGGATATTTAAAGTTGTGTTATGCTACGAGCGTGCATAAGAGAATGCATATTGGACTGTGAATGTTTTTGTTGACGAAGTTGAAATTAAGGAAACTAAGAAGATGTTGGTAAGCCTTAGAGAGTTGACGGAGCACTATGCTTACGAGCTTTGGGCACAAATTGAAGTATGTTATGGTTGTTGGGAAATGATGATATATGCCACCGCTATGGTTTCCAGATGTCTATTGACAAATTGAGGAACTAATCAGCCTTAATCTCTGGTTGATAGTAGACAGAATCATAATTGATGGATAGATGTGTCATGCCAACTAGTATAGTATGTATGTTGAATCGGTTGAAGTCAAGCCGAGTGCTTGAGGATTGTTTGATTTGTCAAATGAAGATTCATGTAAATAATATTGGTTGGGTTTGCGGATGTAGCAGGAGGTTGCAATTGGATTAATGAGTAGTATGGAAACTTACAGTTGAATTCTGGATAATTTGAGTGTTGTTTTGAGATGAATCAAGTGGCTTGAGACTTGAAGCTTTCTAGAGATTATTCGAGGAGAAAGTAATGGAAATGTTAGGCCATGATTTGACCAAGGAAGGTTGGATCGAGAGTTTTAGTGGTTTGTGTGCCTTAAAGTGTATATATGGAATATGAATTGTAATTCTCCATACTTGTTGGAAGAGTTGGAACTGATGTTCGTTGTGGATGTCCTGATCCGTTATAAAATCAGAAGGAGCAGGTGTAAGGTATTTGAGAGCTGAGTTGCAAGTAGTGAAAGAAGTGAAGTTATATGTTGAATTATTCGAGTGTGATTTTTATTTGTGAAGATGAGTTTACTCGGTTGTGTTACATCAAATGATGAATCTTGGAGAATTGTGCTAATATGAGTAGAAGTTGATGAATTAGTTGTTTGCATTGGTTTGGTTAATACGTCGTGTTAAGAATAGAATATTGATACAAATTACGGGCGTGAGAAAAATGATTTTTGTTGAGTTTAATTGGACAACGTACACGTATGCTATTGTAAAGTTGTTATGTGTTTAAGATGAGTTGAGATAATGTATTAATACAAATGATAAAGGTGTAGTTTATGTTTTAAGATGATTGGGGATTCATGGAAGTATCTATCATATTCAAGATGTGGAATTTGTTGCAGTTGTAGTTGTGTTGGATATTCAGAGTCATTGTTGTTATGGATTTGGGATGAAGTATTCGGTAATCACAAGTGTAGAATATTGCTGGGTTGGAAATTTCCGAAGGGTTAAGTCGTAAATATTTTATTATGTCTGTCGTGATGGTTGAGAGTTGGATCAAACTTAGTAGATTTGATAGTTGTAAGTAAGAAGAGTACGCATCGAAAGCATAGTGTAGAGAATTTGTTCTTATGTGAGTAACAACGATGTTGGTAGTTGATTACGTTGATGTTGTGCTATGGGTTGTTGTGTTCTTATCCATGGTGTTGTGTTCTAGTTTGTAGTAAGCTTGTGTATTCTTAAGTTGGTTATTCCTTGTATTTTGAGTTGGTCGTCAAGTGCATTGTGTGAGCATTGCGTTTTGTTTTCAATGTTGTTGTCATTGTTAAAGTGTATCGTTGTATTGCGTTGTTTGTGGTGTTGTCTTTCTTGGCATGATAGTTGATTAGTTGGATACGAGAACATAGTAGATTAGTTACCTTGGGTAAATTTTTGAGGACGAAAATATCCTGAGTGGGGGAGAGTTGTAACTCCCTGTTTACTAATTAATTATTTATTTATTATATATGTACTATTTGTGTTTATTTATGTAGGAATTAAGTCGAATAAGTTGATTTAAGTCGTGTTATGGTTGGTTGAATTAAATTGAGTGATTTAAGCTGTAGAGATAGTATGTTGTTATTATATTAAGAGTATAGAAGAATTCATGGGATTATTTAAGTGGTTGGTAGAAGTAATTGGTGAAGTGTGGAAACTAGGCCCAATAGAATTAATAAAGAAGTTATGGATTAAGGATTTATAATTTAATTAGAATAAAGGGAGAAATTAGGTTAATTAAGGGATTAGATGTTGCCGTAAGACGAAAGCTGCAGAAGGAGGCACAAGGGTTGATGGAGAACACGTAGAAATAGCGGGAGGCGAATCGGAGAGATTAGAGCACCTTCAATCCAAAGGTAAGGGTGGGTTCTAACTCTCTAATCGGGTTTATATGATGAATACATGTGGGATTAGTTGTTATAAGTTGCTTTTGTCTATGTGATGAATTGTTGTGTTGAACAATAACGTTGATCATGGTTGTTGGATTAGTCTTAGAATAATTTACCTGTGTGGTTTGGTGTATGATTTTGTTACATTGATGTTATACTATGATGGCTTGAGATGATTGGGTGTGGTCTGCGGTGAAAAACCTGGTAAGAAAAGGAAACAAAGACGAAACAGAGAGAAGGGGATTTGGACGTGTGACGCCCATCAGGGCATGGTGACAATCGTCTGGTCGCTGGGACGACCATCCCATTTGTGTAACGACCGTCACATATGTGACGATAATCAGGGGAATGTGACGATGGTCACACAGGTTTGTGTTTCATTTCGTTCTACATTGTGGTGTTAGGTTCATTATCTCGTTTATTTTCACTTCCATAACATAATTAAATTATATAAAATCTTATGTAAGACGATAATAACATTAGTTGATAAGTAGAAGTATAATAATAATTATGTGGATGGGTTTAATTGAGTAGAAATGTAGTAATTAATTTGTAGTAACATTTTTGTTAAGTTGAACAAAATAACTTAGTAGCAGGTTTTGGCAGAAGGTGAGGTATTAGTAGTTGTGCAACAGAGTTGGATTCTAATGACGAGTAGCAGCAAAGTAATTGTAGCAGCAAGTTAAAATTAACCGAATTAGAAAAATTAATTAGTAATGATGCTAGAGTGTAAAATAGTGTCAATTTAGTTGAATAAGTGGAATTAAGCGAAAAAGTTAGTTTCCCGGAATAAGCTGAATTTGTCGGAGTAGTTCGTATAAATTAGTAGATAAGTTGGCGAATTTATTCAGTTATAATTATGTCGAATACATAGAATTTCCAGTACTGCTTGATTAGTTGATTTATCCCGGTTTATGAGCACAATAGACTTAGCAGCAGGTTTAACTTTTGGTCACTGATATGAATCAACAGAGGCTTAGTAGTAGGCTAGTAATGAGTAGAAGTGACAGAGTATAGCGGATTAATTAATCAAATTAGTCGGAGATGGTTGGAGGGATTAAGTATTGGAATTGAATTGGAGTAAGTCTTTCGTAGTGCTATGATGATTTAGAAAGAGCATAATTAAGTGACCGTGATTCAGGATTTAGTAGTATATGTTGATAAGTGGTTGGATGAGAATTAAGTTGTCGTGTTGTCTTAGTTGAAGAATTAAATTTAAGGTAAAGATCCAAAGTTGTTTTATTGTAGTTGTTGTTGTTTTTAAGGCGTAAAGCCACAATAGAATGGTCGTTATGGTTGAAGGCCTTTGGACAACGTTGATAAGTTGATAATGATAAGTTGTAGGCCTATGGCTAACGTTGAACGTTGATAAGTTTCCACTTCTTAACCATTTACAATTTCAAAAATTCTTAATTTATTATCACCTACTTCCCCACTAGCTTCTGAAATCTACTATGCTAAACCTAACCTAGCTTTGGTTCTTTATGAAAAACCCTTCCTAAAACCCTTGATGAATGCATTAGTCAGTTTCATGACAAGACTTTAAAAGAGGTAGCTGGATTAAGAGAAGAAGCTAGAACAAGCACCAAGCCTCTAGAGCTTTAACATTCTTGGGAAGTTTTTCAAAAGTGGTTAGATTCTAAATTTGCAAAGATTTCGAGTGTCTCTTAAACCATTAAATATGCAGGAGTTCAGCTGGTAAAGGATAGAGAAGAAAGCCTATAACGTATAAGAATATTCAAGCTTCTGACTGCAAAGCAAAAAGAAGCTGAAAAAAGCTGCTAAAGAATTAGAAAAGGGTGAGCAAGATGCTCTGGTTGTTTCTTTGTCTGACACTAATCTTGTACGCTTGGAACGTGCAATTACTGAACTCATAGGAGATCAAGAGTCCATGAAGGAAGAACATAAGGTCATCAAAGACAACATTGTTGAACAAACGGTTGTCAACACCTCTCTTTAGAGCATGCTTTAACAGATTCTGGATAAGATATCTTCTGGATCTTCCTAAAACCTCTGGACCTTAGGCACTTAGGTTTTTTTTTTCTAAAAGGGGGAGAAGTTGATGAACGTGATATTTTGAGTTTTAGTTTCAATTTCTAAAAAACAAGATTGTTTACATTCTAACCAATAAACTTTTTTTTCTGTTAGATGTATCCTCTTGTTTTCTTTTTTAGGAATTATGAATCAAATCATACTTCAAGAAATTTGTTTCTCAAAAGAATACAAAATTGAATGTTGTTGGCTCTGATGAATCAAAATATCAGTAGATGATCTCAATTGGTACAAATTGATTTATGGAAAACTGAATCAAGACTATAAAGATCTCAATATCTTATCTACTGAAACCAGGGGGAGTTTACCCAGAAGGTTCATAAGTCATGATATTTGACTTTCACTAAGTATGAGATTCAGGGGGAGTTTTTCATCTAAAGGATACGTATTCGTTAACCTTCATAGTTTTGTTACTCTTTGTGAAATGTACTAAATTGTGTCGTCAAAATACATAGTTTTGTCATCATCAAAAAGGGGGAGATTGTTAGAACATGATTTGGTTCTGCAAATTGCCTCTGAGTTTTGATGATAACAAACAAGAATGTTTGTTGAACAAATTTGGTAATCTAATGTTTGTTATTTTGAGAATTTAACATACAAGGTTATGCTTCTGATAAATAGCGTGGCTAAGTTATTATAAGAGAAATTATTCTGCTTTAACGCTACATAAGTCCTATTGAATAGTAGCATTCACTTCAGAAAACACTGAAGCTAAGTGACTCGGATAAATGTCTAAAGAAAACAAAGTTCCAAAGAACTGAAGACAGAATTTATGTTGAACAAAGCCCAGATGCTAAAGACTTAAGCTTCTTTAGAAGATGGGATTTCAAGATTAAGTGATAAAGACTCTGAAAACAAAGCTCTGAAGACTCTAAGACTTAAAGCTCTTAAAGACAAAAGTTACCATTTTCCTTCTTCTAACTCATGCTCGTAGAAACCTCTGACAACGTAAGTTGTGAAGATCAAATCAAGTTGTACGAAAGTATGGTAGTACAAGACGTTTTGCTACTTTTCCTGAATATGCATACGCAAATGTACTTCAAGATATCCACAATCTTTTTCAAGCTGCCAAATTTATGGAAAATCCAGAAATATCCTCCAACGGTCATATCACAGCTATATAAAGACTTGAAGACTTCAAGAATGAACAACACAAGAATCCAAACTTCAAAACTTTATGTATATTGTTCAATTCATTCTTAATTCATTTGTGCTACAAATTATTTACATTCTAGCTTATGTAGAAGCAAAATTTTGTAAACAAACCTTATTTAAACTGTTGTTTGAGTTCCTTAAGAGACCAGTTAGGTCAGAAGTCTTAAGAGGTCTAGGACTTGTGTGTCTTAGAGGTTGTTGTTAGTCACCAGTAGTTAGCTAATGCATTGTATTAATCTGATTGATTAGTGGATTAAGACCTCGTTTAAGAAAGGCAAAATCACCTTGGCGGATGGACTAGTCTAGCTTGAGGGTTTCTCAAGTGAACTAGTATAAATATATTATGTTCCTTTCTCTCATCTTCTCTAACGTAATTATCTAGAAGGTAACGTTTTATTAAAGGAGAATATTTTTCATTAAAATGTTTTGTTGGTAAAACCCAATTCAAACCCCATTTTCTTGTGTTTTTCGCACCTTCACGGACACCCATCCTTTCACTTAGCTTTTGATCATCCCTTGTTGCACCCACAAGAAGCTAAGCATATTGTTTCTTGATTTCCTTGCATCTTTCCTTTGCCACTTCATCCTTTTTCAGCATCTCAAACTCACTGATGAACTCGCACTTCTCACTCTTGTGAGGAATGCGGTTTCAAGCAGCTCTTTTCATGGCTATCTCACTTGAAGTTGCTTAAGAATTGGTTGAATGGTAAAAGACTCTAAGATGATATGTATTTATAGGATGATTGGTATACTTGGTTAAATTACTTTATCATTAATGACATTTGACCATCTTGGAAATCTACTTGACTTTGTTTTTCTCTCCTTTTTATACAACTTATCTTGAGCATCTCGAAACTCTACACTTTCTTTATCTATTTCTGCATTTATGTACCTTTTTGTTGTGACAAAAGGGGGATAAATATATAAGTATTTAATATTATTTTAGTATGCTTATCTGATTTTGTATTATGGTTATTTTTACCAGGGTTTATAATCTTTATTTTTTCTTCACTCAAACACTAAGAGGGAGCTTGAGAACCCCATTCTTAGTTAAGAATATCAAGGATAATTAACGATTATTTCTCTCAAAAATTGACTCATATTAAGTTTTTAAAACTTTATATGGGAGCTTACAAACCTCATACCCTGATGTTACCAAGAGAACCATATATATTTTAATTCTTCAGAAACTGGTCTAAGGAATAGTTTATGTAATTCATTGCTTAATTCTTTAGAGGGAGCATTAAAACCTCATGCTTTGATGAATTCTACTAAATTAAAATAGTCCAAATATTGAATCTTAAATGCTTGTGTTTGTTATCATAAAAAAGGGGGAGATTCTTAAAACAAGATATGTTCTGAGCATTTTCAACCTAGGTTTTGATGATAACAAAAGTACTTAAAAGAATAATGGTATTATTTAATGTGTGATTAATTGTGCAAGTATAATTAAGATATAGTAGCTAATGAATTGGAACGTTCTAGTATGGATGAGATATTTGCTTCTAATGAGACACAATCTGGAGTGACACTTATTAAGCATGGACCAGTTAAGGATTATTTAATACTAGAGTCTTCAGTATCAGGAGAAACATTTTTACTGTTTCCCTACTTAATAGTTATTTCTAGCTTCTGAAAGCATGTAGAACCTATAACAATGCTTTATGTTGAACGTATTGACGAATGTACTATTGTGTCACTTTAACTAGAGTCAGACAGTAGGCTTACCTCACAAGACTCAAGAAGAGTTGACATATTATACGACAACTTCACTCAAAGGCTACATAAGTACAAGTCACTTTTGAAGATACATCGATCAATAAATTTATATGTTGGATCAAGAGTATACATGTACAACCTTTCAATGAATCTTGTTCATGGAAGACATCTTCTCAAACAGTTAGTTTCTTTGTGAATGGATATAAATAGAAGAAGCGTTATCAGATACCAGTGAGGAGATTGGGACAAACTAATATGGTGGAGATGTTTAACACATGGGACTGGATAAGCCTTATCAGATAATCGTGCTATAAATAAGAGACTAACCGTGTCTAAGATTTTAACATTTTCGGATTGTATCGAATAAGTAGGAAGCCTTAGTCAGGTGTTGATTAAGAAAAGGTTAAAATCTTAGACACAAGCTCTAAGCAAATTAGATACAATTAGAAGCTGATTGTGTTGAAGAAACTTAGACTGTAGTTTCTAGACTGTTATAAGTCTTATACTTCAATGTATAAGCAATTGTAATATGTTGGTTATAGTGAAAAATCTCTTTCTTGGCAATGGGACTGGAGTATTCTTAGTTGGGAGAGGAACCATGATAAATCTGTTGTGTTCTAAGTCTCACTTACTTTATTTCTACATACATTCTACTGCAACTCAATACTGATTCAGATTTATCAATTAGAATTTAAACTCAGTCCAAAAGTAAATTAATAATTTGGTGATACACAAGTCAACCTCCCCTTCTTGTGTATTTTTCCACCTTCAATCTAGTCTTACATGTTCTATGATGATGATGCACATTTAGACAAAGATTGTAATGTCCAAATACACAAATATTTAAACTACCTAGTTTTGACATCATTCAAAATACGTTTAAGAGCATATTGAACTCACAATAATGATGTTACATATTCTCTCAAAAAAATGATGTGTGTAAGGGCAAAGTACTTCGAATGGTAAAACCAAAATTTCTAGTTTTTCTCCCAATTTATCTATAAAAACATTTCAACATAGATACATTCTAAGTTTTGATTTCACATGGTAGACTCCTTCAACTGATGTGGATGACGATTGGGTAAGGACCTTCTCAATTGGAGGATAAGGTTTTCTCATAGGCATTCTAATTTCTTTGGACTACCCTCCTTAGGGTGAGATCTCTCGGAGGAAACTCTCAGGGGATCACCCAAATGTTTTACTATAATATCATATGCTTTGTTTCTTCACAACAATGCCTAATCCTAATATTCTTTGAGGATGTCTAACTCTTATCTGTATTTTTCTTCATCATTTTTCTTTGATAAAAGATGCAAGATTCTCCAAATTAGCTCTTCCATCTCAATGACGGTTTCCCCTGTGCATGAGTCAGCAACTGTCCTATAATCTCACAATCAACTTTATTGCATGAAGATTTCATTCTGAATTTGCCTCCCTTTAACAAATGCATAGTGAGTGTCTGAAATTATGTTTCCATTTGCAAATGCATAGTGAGTGTTAGAAATTTATTTTTCATTAACAAATGCATAGTGAGTCTTAGAAATTATTTTTCCATTAACAAATTCATCAGAAATTACTTTCTCAATAACATTCTTAAATCTATTTGAAACAAAATTAATGTTTTGAATTGAAAAACAAATTATTCTTGAATCTCTAAATTACACGACTTAAACTACTTGACAAAATTATCAAACACAACTACACTGACTTCTAAAACACTAGAAGAAAATAAGATAAAAAATACCTTATATGACATAATTATCAAACACAACTACACCGACTTCTAAAACACTGGAAGAAAAAAAGATAAAAACACCTTATATAAATATCATAAGTTATTTTTATAATTTTTTTCACACAATCTTACAAGTTTTTATGTTAGTAAACAAATTGAAATAAATTAATTCAAACATATTCTCAATATAGCTTCTCTTGGGTAATTCAAACATTTTATTTCTTCATCATAACACTTTTAGTAATAACAACCATATAAGGCTTTTTCTAGTACTATTTTAAACCACTATAAATTATATAAATTCGTGAACGTCCTATATAAATGGACACCAACATCTAAGTTGATATTGGTGTTTAATAGTGCTAAAACAAATAACAGAAAGGGAATAACATAGGTAAATAATTTCTCAGGACTTTCACCAAACAGTTTGCATACAAAGGAAACCAGATGTGAAAAGAGAGTTTTGAGGGAGAAGAAATACAACTTCACTAATCACATGCCTACGTTCTACCACTAATGCAGTATATAATCTCACGCATTCTTTACCATAGTCCCTCCACATGTTATGAGGAGTGTGTTTCCTCATTCCTTTCCGAATTTTCGTCCTTTCCGCTTTGTATTTAGCCATATTTTCGTCCTACATATTTTGTGGGGCCTCCACTTTATTTGTTGACTCATAGGTTGCTTCTAGAACCTCTTTCTCTTTTGTCTTCATTACAATATCATCCCCATTAAAAGTAACCTTGTCCTCAAGGTTGAAAGAGGGAAACTTCTATTGAAAGTCATTGATTTCTTCCCATGAAGACTCTGATATCTCTTACTGATCCCATTGAATTAGGACTTGGTGAATTGTTTGGTTGCCTCTGATGATAGTTTTTGCTTGCAGCACTTCTGTAGGACTTATAATAGGGCCACTGTTTGTCATGGTTAAAGGTAACGACATGTATTTCTCTTGGAGAGTTCCCTTGAATGCTTTAAGCTGAGATACATGAAAAACTGGGTGTATTTTAGTATGATCTGGTAGTTTCAGTTTGTAACCTACAACACTCACACGTGTTATGATCTCAAAGGGTCCAAAATAGTGCATTCCTAACTTTTGATTCTTTCTCAAAGCCACATATTGTTGCATATATGGTTGAATTTGTGAGACATGGCATGGATTTTGAATGTGTCAAAAACTTGGCATGATTGAAAGTGTGCTTGGTTCACAAAGAAAAAGGAAGAAAAATCATTTTGGTAAAAATGAACTGAATGAGCCGACTCATTCAGTGTGTTTGTGCTCAATCCTCGCGGGTCCCAACAGGCTGTCTGAGGTCAAATATTTGTCAGCTCATTGGGTATGTATGATTCGGCTCAAAACCCCTCATGAGTCGACTCATTTGAGATGTTTCTTATCAAAAATGCCCGGGTCTCAACAGGCTTCCTTCCTTCATGTTTTGGTCGGCTCATCCAGTATTTTGAGTCGGCTTATTTGCTTATTTGAGCAAGCTCATTCTTTTAACTGTCATTTTTTTTATTAAGTCTTGCTTTATATTTTTCTATCATAAACTAACCAATATAAATAGCTTCTTGTATTTATTTTGAGAGGTCAACAAGAAAAGTGAAAGATATACACATTTCTCTCTTCATCTTCTTCTTCCTTGCATCCATCAACAATTACACACAATAATCTTTGTTGATCAAGGTGTTAGTTTCAAAGATAACGTTCAATCTTGAAATAGAGATTTCCGATTGGGTTTTGAGAGTGTGGATTTTTCTTGGAAAAATCTAAAGGGTTTTCTCCTCCAAGATCATAGAAGGTTTGGGGGTTTTTGCACACAACCATCGTTCGTACATTCAGCCGAGTGAGGTAGATTGAACATCAAGTGGATCGTTCTTTCATATCACAATAGACGTAGGATTACGAAGATCTTTGTGGGTTCACAAGTGTTGAAGAAACTCAGCCGTGCTCAAAGTTTGGAGGATCGTATATCCTTGCAAGAAGGGAGCAATTAACCGGAGGCTTTCTCGACACATATGGAGGACTTGATTCGACTTTGAATCAAGGGACAAGAAGAAGATTTGACAGCACACACAACACGAATTGGTTTGTTGGATAATTTATTTTCTTCTTGTAAAACAATTTAAATTTTAATAAAATTTCCCAATTCGATTGTGAATTGGGGGCAGAGTACTTCGAGCGAGGACGATGAAGGAACTGCCTAAAGAAATTCCTTGTGTTCTTTACTATTATTGCCTTTTACTTTTGCATACTTTGATTTTGTGTGACTTGAAAATTCTGGTGTGTCAAAGTAGTGCACTCAAGGTGTTTGACAAATTGTTGCACTCAAAAGTGACAACTACTTTGTGAAAAATTATGCATTACTTGATACAACAAAATCACACTTTGTATATTGCACACCAAGTGTTTGTCAAAAAGTCAAACCACACAAAATCAATTATTTTTGTGCTTATTTTCTTTTTCTATATCATTTTTAAGAGTAGTTTATCAATTGTGGTGCTATCAAGTGAATCTTTTGTGTTGTATTAATTCATCTTGTCAACATTCAATTCTCATTTGGTTTAAAGCGTATATCTGATCTCCGGTGACTTCATTTTATATTAGACGATTTTTCGAGGAACTTCCGCAATACATTTTCAATTAATTTTTGAAAAGTAAATTTTGAAAAAGGGATCTATCCAACCCCCCTTCTAGAGCACCGGTTCATCAAGTGTTTCACATACAACTTATTGGAAAATGGACAATGATCCAACAGAGGCGTACAATAGAGCTCTAGTTTTTACTGGAGAAAACTATAGTCACTAGAAGGATTGTATGTGCATTCATATCAACTCTGTTGATAGAAAAAATTGGAAAGTTATTCAAGACGACCCTTTTCAAATAACTATGGTCGGTCCGAATAACGTCCAAATTTAAAAAATGGAAGCACAATGGGACGAGAATGATGAAAAAAATATAGCTATGATTGGAAAGCTCAAAATATGCTTATAGCTTCTTTGGGAGAAGATGAATATTTTCGAGTTTCTCATCATACTACGGCTAAGGCCATGTGGGAAGCATTGTAAGTTTCCCATGATGGAACCAATGATGTAAAGCTTGCACAAATTAATACTCTACAACGAGAGTTTGATCGATTTCACATGATCCAAGGGGAAACCATTGGTGAAATGGGAAAACGATTCTCTCACTTGACGAATCGTTTAAAAGCTCCTGGTAAAACTACTCCAAATTGTAACACCCCCTTTCTATACCCCCAATTAATCAATTAAATCATTTAGGAACATAATAAAAATTTCATCAAAGTATATTTAAAACATGGTATAAAAGAGGCATGTCACATCAATAGTGAAATTAAAACATACAACACCTGCTCATTAAAGATATGCAACAAACGAGATAACTTGCAATAGAAGGATTTCATCCTTACACCTGTATTCAATTGATTCAAATAACAACGGAAACTAATCATCAACAACATCAAACTTATATACTTATATAAATATATTAACAAGTTTGATTCACCAAATATTTCATGTTTACATAAAACATTCATCACCAAAATAAATATACAAAATGTATCACAAAAGGCATCAAGCCGACCCTAGCTACCCGGTGCTACATATCACAGCCGACCGACCAAAAAGATGAAGTCAAGTTTCACAAAAGACCTCCAGCAACCTACTCTGCAATTCCTCGTAGAGCATCATAAAACAGCAGAAGGGTGAGAAACATTATCATAATAACATTGCATATAATTATATATTTCAACATATAAAATACACATAAAACATGTTCTCACCATAAATCATTTCTCATCACCCACATACATCACAATGTATATAGTTATATATTCACACTAGCACATTCATTATGCACAATTCACATAAACATATATACATTCATGTTTATTCATACATATACACTACAAATGCAATGCGATACCGATTCAATCATCATCAAGTTCACTCAGGAACTAATTGGAACCATCGCTCGTTACCTAAAGTAACTCCCCGTCGGGCATACGATGTTCACCCATTGCTCACACCCCACATGGGCACACAATGTTTATGGATTGCTCACACCCTACATGTGTGTAACACCCCAAATTTGCCCTCTCTTTTTTTAGCATCATATCACATCATGTTCATCATACTCATATCACTTTCATATTTTGTGTGGCATCATTAGCATAGAAAAATGAAGCATGACATTCATTGTTGAAGCATAGCATAAGCTGGCATGGATTTCTTCCAGGTGTGGTTGTTCGATTGGTGATTCGATTCAGATGGACGTTTGACCTAAT
The DNA here is from genome assembly GCA_963966055.1 of Lathyrus aphaca. NCBI lineage: Eukaryota > Viridiplantae > Streptophyta > Magnoliopsida > Fabales > Fabaceae > Lathyrus > Lathyrus aphaca. Next base: position 388,872,235 of record OZ014524.1, on the reverse strand, counting down.
CATGGTCAAACCGTCAGGAGATTTCTTCAAGTGCAAGTTACGTTTGTTAGTGACTTATATGTCAGGCATTGGGCATTCAGAGTTAAGTTGTGTTGTGCGGTGTTCCCCAGACGACTATTTCAGTTGAATTTTAAAAAGTGATTCAGAACATCTGATCAAGGACTCATAAAATAGTCAGCGGCCTTTGTGGAAGAAGAGCAAGTTTGGTTTTGGGCTGAAATTCATGGTTGTGTGTACGGGGGGGTAGTCGTTTCATTTCATAAAAATGATTCATAAATCATTTTTGTTCTTTCCAAACCAATTTCGCTTTATTTTTCTTCTAGTGTCATTGTTTCCGTGTTCGTCCATTTTTCAATTTCAATTATTCCATTACATCCTTATTCATGTTCTCATTCATCCAAGACAGTACATTTTTAATTTCCAAGGCCATATTCTATTCAAAAAAAAACCAATACCCATATGTCAATTAACTCAATGTCAGTTTCTTTATTCTTTATTCTTTATTTTTTATCATAGATCATAGGTAGAGACATTTATTTCATTTTTCTTATTTTTGGCTCTTTCATAAAATCATCAATCAATTTTATTGGGCATTAAATAAAGTGGCCCTGCAACATTACATTAGGCTCATACTGCTCATTCTTTTCCTGATCCAATTAAACCAAGTAGGCAAAAAGTAAAAGAAAAAGAAAGAGAGGAAATGAGGTGATGACGTGGATACGCATCACCTGAAGTCTGTTTTACACTTATCCACCTGAAGTTTGTTTGACACACAGCAAAGAAGGATCACGCCTTACTACACCCTGAAGCCACAAGCACGGTACGACATACACGCACAACATGAATAAGCTATGACCCCAAAACGCAACAACCAGCAAGCTAAAACGCAGTGAAATCGTGAATGAAAGGCAAGGATTGGAAAAAACACGCGGAGCTCACAAGAAAAAGGGTAATAGAATTGAAAAAGATAACAATAAAAATAGAAAAGAGAGTAAAGAGAAAAAATCAGAAGAAAGAGGGAATAATGGATTTTCATAACCATTTTGTTGATTGCATAACAAATTTTTTTTCTCTCTTTGATCACAGATAACAAAAAATAACAGAACCACACTCTCATTCAATAAAAAACAATAACAGAATTCTGATTTCTCACCAATTCTTCATCGATCTCTCTCTCCATTTTCTCTTCAATCTTCATCACAAACACGATAACTGAATCGCTCTCTTCAATCTTCATCACCAAGAACGCACATAGATGATTCTAGCTTCGTCGATTCTTCGCAATCTTCATCGAGTTTTCTTCACAGCAGTTTCATCAACACCACGGATTAGGCTTCAGTTTCGATCCAAGCTTCGATATTCGGTACTCTGTTTCAACTTCTTCAATTGATTCAGTCGCTTCGATCGAACGGAGTATTCGCAGTATCGTCAGCCAATCTGCAAATTGATTCACGCACGAAGCAGTTCATATCAGCTCAGAACGAATAGTACGTATCGCAAAGCCGAAGCAAAGTTCCATAACAATAACAAATCTGCGAGTCAGTTCAGAAGAAGAGAAGCGGTACCGAATCGAAACTGACTTACGTGTTGTTCGTCGCATCTTCGCGCTACAGGTATGTCTTCGATTTATTTACTTGATGTGGTTGCTAGCTGTATGTTGAACTGTGTGCATTTGGACGCGATTTTGATTGCTACGTTTATGTGCTTGAATATTCGATTCTGATTTGGTGAAAGTAAGTGTTAGGTTAGATCCGTATGAGGTTATCCGAGTGATATTGGAGAGAGAGGCTTAGGTTTAGGTTACGACGGTGTTCGGAGGTTTTGTATCGGCGGCTAGGTCAAGCTAGGGTGTGAAAGGATGTTTCGCCGGCGAAATGGAAAGGTTGAGAGGCGAAGAAGGAGGTTTCGCTGGTGATGTATAGAGGTTGAGAGACGGAGAGAGGAAAGGTTTAGGCAAGAACAGAGTTGGCGGCGGAGAAGTTTGTGAGAGGGAAGCCGAATGAGATCGAGAGAGGCTTAGAGGAGAGGTTGTGAGGATGACGAAGGTGAGTATGTGGCGGCGAAGGATGTGAGGAAGGGAGAGTCGCCGGTTTCATTTCGTTGAGTAAGAAGAAGGTGAGGCCGAACGAGAAGAGGAGGAGGGAGGCTCCGGCGGCGGGTCTAGGGTTATGAAAGGTGAAATGTGTTTGAGAGAGAAAGAGGAAGCTTATTAGGATTTTTGCTGTATTATTTGTTTCTTTGATTATTGTTTAGGAATATGAGTAATGTTTAGTAAATTTAATATAGTCTTTAGATTAGTTAATAATTGTTAGGAAATATAAAAGATTAATTAGTTAATAATTGTTAGGAAATATAAAAGATTAATTAGTTAATAATTGTTAGGAAATGTAGAAAGCTTAATTAGTATAATGATGTTTAGGGAATAAGAAAAGTTTGAGAAGCTGTTCTGTGTGTTTGAACCTGGGCTAGCGAAATTCCTGGGCCTAGGGAGTTGATTTTCGCACCCCCTTCCCCTTTGGGCCTATCTTGTCTCAGTTCAAAGGGCCTGCTTACTGCACCCCATCCCCTTTCCTTTCTTAGCTTCTATTTCTTTATTTTTATTTTTGTTTTGTTTTTACTCATCCCCATTTTAATCCATTAAAAATAGAATAATTCATCTAAAAATTCTCAAATAAATCATGGATATTCCTTTTTGTTTCTAGTTTTTTATCACATTTTTATTTTATTTTTTTCATTGATCCACGTGCCATAAATAATTCACCAATGTGCATAGCTTCTTTTGCTTCATTTCTTGACCAGTCTGTCTTGTCTATTTTCTATAGCCTTCAATATTGGGAGTTTTGATCCCATTCTTTTTGCATTGTGTTCCTAAGATCTTCTAGTTTTCATGTGATTTTTCTCAGAAGTTTTAGAAAATTATTTCTTGAGTTTTGGTCTGGTATCTTGTGATGTAAGTTTTCTGTCCTAACTTGTGTTTGTACCCCCATTTGACCTAGCTCCTTTCTGAATTTTTGCAAATCCTTTAGGAAAGTTGATATAATGTGTTTTAAGATCATTTGATTTCAGTTGTAGAATTTTTAGATGGCTGGTTGATTATTTGTGGATTTTTGTTCTCACCTTGTCCCATTTTGCTTCTTTTGGTTTATTAGATTTCTTATAGGCTTAGAAGGGCACTTGTGCCAACTTCTTCTTCTCATTTGGGGTTACTTTGGGGTATGGGTACCTTCCTGGTCCTAGGATAGGTCTTGTTTCTTCTGAATTTTTAAGTTTGCTTCATATTCAAGTCATTGGTTTCTTTAAGTGTTTAAATTCCATCTTTTGGTTCCGTTGCTTCAATTTTGACATTGTTTGGTATTGTGTGACTTCTCTCTTCATCTTGCTGGCCTCTTAGGCCATTCTTAATATCATTTTGATTCTGGTTTTGAACTTTGTGCTTGTATTCATTTGTGCATGCTAACCTTGCAGGGGCTATGGTAAGTGTGAGATGTGGGAATTGAGTTCCGCATCTCCAATTCTCATCTCTTCCTCTTACGTTTATGTGAACTAACCCTCTTTTGTTGGGCCTAGGCCTTTCTCATCCCTTCTTCTATCTTCTTCTTCTCTTCTTCATTAAGGTAGAAACCTCACTAACCCTTAGGATATCCATGCATGTGAATACTTAGGATTATTTTAGTCCCCCTTTAGAATTTTTCCTTTGAGATCCTTTTGGTTCTTCTTCTCTTCTCATCTCATAATCATAAAAAACACTTTAATAACTTTGAAGTGATGCATTGATCCATAGCCTTATTCCATGAGGTATGCTTGTAGTCTTCCCATCTTGGGATAATACAAGTTTCCCTTGTGATGCACAAGTCTGATCAAAGCATCTTCTTCATAAAAGAAAAGTCTAAAAAACACTTCTTCATCTGTAAATACCAAAGCACTTAATAATCAAGCAAGTTAGTGAGCCTAAGCCCTAGTCTTTGGGTTCAAGTTTTGGGGATCTTCTCCTTACTTGAGTGTGCTTGTTCTATTATTCCATCTTGGAATGTAGCGACAAGTGCACCTTCCATGGAAAAGAGCTTGAGTTCACTTCCTTGTGACACACTCATAAAAGCTTCATAAAAAAACACAAACAAACAATAAGCGTCTTTCCTTCGGGAATTCTTTTCTCATCTCCTTCGCTCCGTCCGCGAACTTGCTCCTACTTGTCATCTTTGCAAGACGGTAACGCACTCGTCGTCCGAGCCTGCAACACCTGAGCAATGGCATAGGCAGTTCAAGCCTTTAATTCATAAGCAATTTTCCTTGCCACCCCTAGTCAGGGGAACTACGGCGTCTCTGATCCTCATTATCCTGATGAGGTACGTAGGCAGCGGGGTAGGGCCCGTTCGAGCACATTCTTTATTTTCCCTACATTTCCCCTTTTATTCTCATTTTCTCTTTCTTATTCCTTTCTCATTTCCATTCCCATTCCAGTTAGCGGTTTTATTCAGCAGCAGTTATTCTTTTCACCCTTTGAAACAAAGTAAGCAAGCGTGGATCCCGTCGGGTACGGCGGAAGATCTGGGTGCTAATACCTTCCCAGGTCGTAACCGACTCCCGAACTCAGTCTCTTTGGTTCGTAAGGCCTTGTCCTTTCCTTCTTCCTCAGGTTTGTGCAACATTACCTTTCCTATTCTTTCGGGATAAAAATGTCTGGCTGGCGACTCTACCTTTTCCGCGCCACTTTCGCGTTTGTACTAGGATGAAAATCCCAGGAGCGACAGCTGGCGACTCTGCTGGGGAATGCACACCAGATAATCTCTGGTTCCCCTGTGAGTCTCTCCTAGCGCTTGTGTGTTGCTGTTTCATTGGGTGATGTTTTGTTTGTTGTGGCTTGTTGTATGTTATGGTTGTTTATTTACAGCTTTATTTACAGCTTTATTTACAGTTTTCAGTCTTTATTTACTGTATCATGTATATATGATGGACTGTCTGGACTGGTTTTCTTTGGTGGGATGGGTGTTACTGGTTGTTGAGAGATATGAGCCAAGTACCTGGCTCGAGTGCACCATAGGATTTAGAGTGGTTCCACTTTGGCCTCATGAGATCTTGTCATAGGGGTAGTAGTGAGTTCCACACCCAGGTTGCGATTGTCTTGGAAATGTCTTGATTTGGGGATCTTCCTCTCTCATTACATAACCCTGACAGTTATGTGCAGCTGGGGACCGTTCATTGAGAACCTTTGTGGAAACAACCCTCTCCAGTGGTGACAGTGGCAGACCACATTTTGTAGCAAACCCATTCGCACCCGAGGGTCCACTGGGGACTCGCATAGGATGGCCTGGTTCTCTTATAGGAACTCAGTCAAAGCATCTGGTCGTATGACATTAGTACTGTATCCTACGGTCTGAATGTACTATTGTTTCTCGATTTCAGCGCTTGAAGCTGGGGACTTATAAGGGATGCTTGTTTTTCCCGGACTCAGCTGAGGCCTCCCTGCGTAGTACATAATGCCTAACCGATTCCCTGATTTGGTCATGAGCCATTTCTCGGAAATGGTGAAAGTATTATTGCTATTCGGCTTTGAGAGTTCGTGATGTCTGACCCGGAGCCTTTTACCCGTGAGATTGGGGGGTGTTTACAGGTGTGCAGGAACCCATGACCTCAACATACACTCATCTGTTCAGTGGTTCTTGTTATGATCTTTGGTCCTTTGATTGTATGGTTCCGAAGTTATGGTTCTGGAATTCTGGATTTCTTGATACTGTGATTCTGAGATCTTCTATCAGAGAGTTGTGATTATCAGAGGGTGTGACTCAGTAAACTTTTGGGTTTGCCAGTTATTCAGAGGGGCCCTTGTCAGTGTTCCAGTTCAGATGGTCCCAGTTGGTCATATGCTTGCATTGCATTACATTTGCATCATTCTTTGCATTAACTGTTTATGTTTCCCATTTTTCAGGTCATTGCTCACATCTGTTCCCAGTTCTGGTATTCTTATCTCCATGGCAGAAATCAGAAGAGATCCGAGAAAAAAGAATGTGCATTATACCTTTCTTCAGCCGGAAGTTAAAAGTGTTCAGAGGTTAGCAGGTTTGATGAACGATCAAGTCTTAGGTAATTTCAAGAAAAGATATGGCCAGATACTGAAGTTTGTGGACAAGCCTACTGCAGACCAAAAGGACAGCTTGCATACCCTGTTGCAATTTTATGATCCCCTGCTGCGTTGCTTTATTTTTCCAGGTTACATCTTAGCTCCGACATTGGAAGAGATCTCCAGCATGCTGAGTGTTCCGATCAGAGAGACATTGCCGTTCTACGGGTCAGAGGTTGTGCTCCGAGATGAAGACATAGCCAAGGTTTGTAGGTTGCCAGTTGTTTCAGTCAGAAAGGCTTTGCAAGAGAGTGAAGGCAGAGGTCTACCCTGGAGTGTGCTTATTCCAGAGGCTAAGAAGTATGCTATAGAGGCTAGGTGGAACGACTTTGGAGCTTTGCTTGCATTAATGGTATATGGGTCTAGCTTGTTTCCCGGAGAGAAAGAGTTTGTCAGCTTAGAAGTGATCTCAATCTTTGCAAAAGGCAATCCAGTGCCTACTCTATTGGGTGACTTTTATTTTAGTGTCCATTACAGGAACGAGAAAGGTAGAGGTGGTCCAGTGGTCTGCTGTGCTCCTTTGTTTGCTGAATGGTTTGCTAGACAGTTGCCTAAGTCAGGTGCCTTCAAGGATATACGAGACGAATGGATGGTCCAGAAGACTGATGGGATTGACTGAAGAAGACATTGCTTGGGGTTATGACAGGGATTTTCTAGGAAAGGAGTTGATGGTTAGTTGTGGTAGGTTTGCTGGGAAGGAAAGGTGTCATCAGTTACTACCCGATATTATCCAAAAAGCAGTTTGGCTATCCTTTGAAAGATCCTCCTCAGATGGAAATGTTTGCTGAATCTTTGTATTTTCCTGCTAACGGAAACAGAGAGTTAGTCCAACAAGCAGTCCAATCCTGGGCTCACAGGATAAGAAAAGGGAAGAAAGACTTCGGCCGAGTTGATCCCAAGACATATCCACCATATACTGAATGGTTGAAAAGGCATATCGAGTCAGTTCTCATGCCTTTTTCAGTCGAAGCCCCACTTTATCCCCGAGAGGTACCAAGTCCGAACAATACGGTTTCCTTGGAGGAGTACAAGAAGCTAGAAGCTCAGCTGCATGAGGTCAGAGTAGAGAATATTGAGATGGTAAGCCTATACCACCAGGCCAATAGAGCCAAGAAGGAAGCTGAAGACAAGCTGCAGAAGCTCCAAGTCTCTTTAGAAAACAAAGAGAAGGATTTTGCCGGTAGAGAAGCCCATTTCCACAGATTGGGTATGATGGAAGCTCAAAGAGAAGCTAAGCACAAGGAGACTTTAAAGACTCTCAAGAGTGCTCGACAGTCCATTGTTTGGCTGAAAGGCCAAAGGGATGAAGAGCAAAAGAAATTCAAAGAGAAGGAAGAGTTCTTTGAAGTTCAGATGGCTTTCAAGAAGGAGGAAGTGGAGCAAGCCCACGCCATCCGGAGGGAGAAGACCCAACAGCTAGCCCAAAGTCAATTAGCTCTGGAGGAAGCGAGGAAAGAGATCGAAGAGCTCAAGTTGAGAGCGGGTGTCAAGAAAAGCAGGGCTGAGGTGGCAGAGCCGGGATCCTTAGCTTAGTTTATTTTTCAAACTACCTACAGGCTTGTTGTAGGAGTCTTGCTTATTTTTGTATTTTTGTCTTTATTCGATGTACTGATTTGTAACCCTTCGGGGAATATTCCTGGATGTATTTTGACTTTTAGCCTACAGTGGTTTGTTCAAGTTCAGTATTAATGTGCAAATTACCATTTTGAATGCGCAAGATTCGTTTGTCTAGATACTGCTAATGTCTGAACACTTATCAAAGAGAAAGTTTGAAAGCTAAACACTGAAAGTGATTGTCGAGAAAGATGCCAAAACTGGGGCATGCCAAATGCTTAAAATTGGGAACATGAACAGTTACATAGCATTGCATATAACCTGTTTGTTTGTTTTGCAGGTGTTGTCTCAGTTACTAACGTGTTTTGTGTTCCAGGCACTATAGCTCCTCGTAAAGTTCGGGGACAACCAGCAGTACACAGATACCCAACCAAGATTAACAGAGAGCGAGCCATGGATCAGATGCAGGCAGATTTGGCAGATCTGAGGCAGAGAATGGATAACTTCATGACGTTAATGGCCGGCATGGGGCAAAATCAAGAGCGTCTGCGAGAGATGGTTGAGAATCAGAGCCGGAACGCTGCTGCTGCTGCTAATGCTGATAATCATACTGGTGCGGGCGCATGTCAGGGTGGAACTCCAGTTACATAACCAGGAGTGACAATAGTCAACGAAGGGTTGCATAACCTTCAGATGGACAACCATGATGACCAATTCACTCTACTTGATGAAGCTGAAGGTCAAGGGGTAGAAATGAACAAGAGGTTCGAAGAGATGGCTGAGCAAATCAAGGCTATTCAGTCCCAGAGCTCTTTGGGATTCGATATAACAGACTTGGGCTTGGTTCCTGGAGTCAGGATTCCGTATAAGTTCAAAGTTCCAACCTTCGAGAAGTATAACGACACTGCTTGCCCGAAGACCCATCTGCAATCATTTGTTGGGAGAATTGCCGCTCATACAGACGATGAAAAATTGTGGATGTACTACTTTCAAGACAGCTTGGTGGGAGCTTCCCTTGAGTGGTACATGAAGCTCAGCAGGGTCAATGTCAAGAGCTGGAAAGATCTAGCTGAAGCCTTTGTGAGGCAGTATCAATATAACATGGACATGGCTCTGAACCGCACGCAGTTGCAGCATATGGCTCAGACAGCAAAAGAAGGCTTCAAAGAATATGCCCAGAGGTGGCGCCAGCTAGCTGCCAGGGTACAACCACCCTTGTTAGAGAATGAAATGGTCGATATGTTTATGGGTACCCTCCAGGGGGTATTTCTTGAGAGATTGGCGTCGAGTTCTGCTACAAAGTTCAACGATATTGTCATTGCGGGAGAAAGGGTTGAAACGCTGTTGAAAATGGGGAAGATACAAGACCCCAGTGCTAGTAGCTCAAATGGAGCAAGGAAACCTTTTAGTGGACCTCCTAGAAGGAGAGAAGGCGAGACGAATGCTGTATTCGGCCGAAGCCAGGGTCGTGGTTACAGAAGACCCTATGAACATATGGCTGCTATCACCATTCCTGCGGCTCCTGTACAACAGATGCTACCTCCACCACAACAACATCAGCAACAACAACAACCTCGAACCAACTACCAGCAGAGACCATATCAACCGAGGCAGGCTCGCCCGGCTAACAGGGTGATTGAAGCTATTCCGATGACTTATGCTGTCTTGTTGCCGAGACTACTAGATTTGAACCTTATTCAACTGAGGACTTTGGCACCGCCACCTCCTGGAGAGCTTCCAGCTGGTTATGATGTCAACGCGCGATGCGCTTTTCACTCAGGAGCACCCGGGCACTCAACTGAGAAGTGCAGGGCGCTGCATCACAAAGTTCAGGGTCTTGTAGATTCAAAGGCAATCAACTTTGCGCCACCACCGAATGTCAACTCGAACCCTATGCCTAATCATGGCGGGGCAAGAGTCAATGCTGTTGAGGGTGATGACAAGTTGAGTTTGGTGCTGAGTATCGATGAAGTCAAGACACCTTTGAGGGTGGTGAAGGAGAGACTGTTGAAGGGTCAAGTATTTCCTGGTTGCCATCTTGGTTGTGAAGACTGTATGAGTGTTGTGAATGGCTGTGAGAAATTGAAGACGGGTTTGCAGGAATTGATCGATGAGGGGTCCTTGCAGTTCAGTAGAGTTAGTAATGAAGAGGCTGATGATGTGTCAACCATTACTATTTTCTACGATGAAGCTGACATGCCCGTCAGACAAGAGCCGGTTACCATTTACGCTCCTCAGATTAGTCCCGTGACTATAACTGTACCTGGGCCAGTGCCGTACACCGATGATAGGGCCATTCCTTGGCATTATGGTTCCGATGTTTATGTAGCGGGACAGAAGATGGAGAGTAGACCTGTTGCTGACCTGACTATTGAAAATGTAGGAGGTGTTGGGGGTTTTACCCGAAGTGGTCGTTTGTTTGCTCCCCCTGCACTGAGAAAGGATCCTGAGGTCGAGGCTTCGTCCAAAGACAAAGGAAAGCAGACTGCGAATGACGAGTCAACTACTCCTGTGGCTGGGTAGGGGACGTTTGAAAAGGAAGTAGAGGAGTTCATGAGGATCATCAAAAGGAGTGACTACAAAGTGGTTGATCAACTGAACCAGACACCTTCAAAGATTTCTATCTTGTCACTGCTGATGTGCTCTCCCGCGCACCGAGAAGCCTTACTGAAAGTACTTCAAATGGCCTATGTTCCTCAGGAGATTACGGTCAACCAACTCGAGGCTGTCGTTGGAAGTGTCAATGCTAGCCATGGCTTAGGCTTCACTGACAAAGACCTCACTTCGGAGGGAAGGAATCACAATAAAGCACTACATATCACGATGGAATGCAAGGGCGCTGTGCTGTCTCATGTTCTTGTAGACACAGGCTCTTCCTTGAATGTGCTTCCGAAGAAGGCGTTGATGAAACTTAATATTGATGGGATTATCCTAACACCGAGTGATCTGGTGGTTAAAGCTTTCGATGGTTCAAGGAGATCAGTTTTCGGAGAGGTTGAGTTGCCTGTCAAGATAGGCTCTCAAGTCTTCAAAAGTGTCTTCTATGTTATGCATCCAGCCGGCGTATAGTTGCTTGTTGGTCAGGCCGTGGATACATGCAGCTGGAGCCGTCACCTCAACCCTGCATCAGAAGCTTAAGTACGTGGTGGACGGCCAGGTCATCACCGTTTGTGGGGAAGAGGATATATTCGTCAGCCATCTGTCGACGTTTAAATATGTGGAAATGGTTGGGGAAATCCACGAGACTTTGTGCCAAGCTTTTGAAGCAGATGTCAGTATCTTGACTCCGGTGAAGAAAAGCAATGAGGGTACGTCCATTCATTCCTACCAGGAAGCAAAAGAGGTCGTTCAATCAGGCAATGCTCAGGGCTGGGGCAAGCTATTGGAGCTGGAAAAGAAGGATGATAAATTCGGCTTAGGGTATCAGCCCGGTGGTTCTACTTCAGGTGGTAAGGCCATCACGTTCACAAGTGCTGGGTTGCTCGACCGCGATCAAATTTGTACGGCAAGCCAAGACGGGGATAGTGACAGAGACTGGGACAACAATTGGATCTGCCCGTGTGCACCCGGCGAGGAGCTAGGAAATTGGTCTGCTGAAGACATTGTTCAAGTCACCTGGCTCTCAAAGTAATTGCTTTGTTTCCTTTTATTAGCATACTGCATTGTCAAATCCAACATTCTGCCCAAGATGCTTGGATCCATTGTATTGGGCCACCATGTTTTGTATCGCATTGTTATTTTGCTATGAAATAAAAGGACATTTTCAGACAAACTGTGTTCCCTGTCTTTGTTTTTAAACTTTTTCACAAAAAAATATATAAAAAATGGCAATGTGTTTTCCTTTTTGTTTTGTGTTAGCGTCTCTTTTTCAAAATAAGCAGATTCTGAATAAGCACATCATTTGTGCAGTGTTGATCATCCGGATTCCACGGATAACGTTCCTGCTATGACTGTGCATGACTTTGATAATCCAGTCTACCAAGCTGATGAAGGGGTTGAGGAAGACTGTGACCTCCCTGAAGAATTGGTCAGATTGTTGAAACAAGAGGAACGAGTTATTCAGCCTCATCAAGAAGAGATTGAGACCATCAACATTGGCAGTGAAGATGCAAAGAAAGAAATTAAAATAGGGGCCAATCTGCAGGCCGACGTCAAACAAGAGCTGATCAGTATGCTGAGAGAGTATGTGGATATCTTTGCTTGGTCATATCAAGATATGCCAGGTTTAGATACCGACATCGTGATGCATAAGCTACCCCTGAGAGAAGACTGTCCTCCTGTAAAGCAAAAATTGAGAAGAACTCGCCCGGATATGGCGATGAAGATTAAAGAGGAGGTTCAGAAGCAGTGGGATGTCGGGTTCCTTGCCGTGACTAGTTACCCACCTTGGGTAGCTAACATTGTTCCTGTACCTAAGAAGGACGGCAAGGTCCGGATGTGCGTTGACTATCGGGATTTGAACAGAGCAAGCCCAAAGGACGATTTTCCGTTGCCACACATTGACGTGTTGGTCGACAATACTGCTCAATTCTCGGTGTTCTCCTTCATGGACGGATTCTCCGGTTATAATCAGATAAAAATGGCGCCGGAAGACATGGAGAAGACAACGTTCATTACCCCATGGGGAACATTCTGCTACAAGGTCATGCCCTTCGGTTTGAAGAACGCCGGGGCAACTTATCAACGGGCGATGGTCACATTGTTCCATGACATGATCCACAAGGAGATCGAATGTTATGTGGATGATATGATTGCAAAGTCTAAAGACGAAGAGGAGCATTTGGTTAACCTGAAGAAGTTATTTGATAGATTGATCAAGTACAAACTGAGGTTGAATCCGAACAAGTGCACTTTCGGAGTGCGTTCCGGAAAATTGCTGGGTTTCATTGTAAGTCAAAGAGGAATTGAGGTAGATCCTGCTAAAGTGAAAGCTATTCAAGATATGCCTGCACCGAGGACAGAAAAGGAAGTGCGAGGGTTCTTAGGTATATTGAACTACATTTCTCGGTTCATATCTCATCTAACTGCCACGTGCGAACCGATATTCAAGTTGTTAAGAAAAGAGCAAACGGTCAGGTGGAACGATGATTGCCAAAGAGCTTTCGACAAAATAAAGGGATATTTACAGGAACCTCCAATTCTGATGCCTCCAGTGGAAGGAAGACCGTTAATCATGTACTTGACCGTTCTAGAAGGGTCGATGGGGTGTGTGCTTGGCCAACATGACGAGTCTGGTCGAAAAGAGTATGCCATTTATTACCTTAGCAAAAAGTTTACCGACTGTGAATCCCGATACTCACTGCTCGAGAAAACTTGTTGCGCTTTGGTATGGGCTGCTCGCCGACTGAGGCAGTATATGTTGACCCATACCACATTTCTCATTTCCAAGATGGACCCTATCAAGTACATCTTTGAGAAACCAGCATTGACCGGAAGGGTTGCTAGATGGCAGATGATTTTAACTGAATACGACATCCAGTACATTTCTCAGAAAGCCATCAAAGGAAGTGTATTGTCGGAATACCTTGCTCAGCAACCTCTTGAGGATGACTATCAGCCGATGAGATTTGATTTCCCTGATGAGGACATCATGTACCTCAAAACAAACGATTATGAGGAACCACTTCCGGAGGAGGGGCCTGATCCCGAATCCAAATGGAAGTTGATGTTTGATGGGGCAGTCAATATCAATGGTCGTGGAGTTGGTGCCGTACTCATTACTCCTGAAGGTGTCCACTTACCCTTCGCTGCCAGAATTACTTTTGGCTGCACCAACAATGAAGCGGAATACGAGGCGTGTATAATGGGAATAGAGGAGGCAATTGATCTTCGGATTAAGAACCTCGATATATTCGGAGATTCAGCCCTCGTCATTAACCAAATTACCGGCAAGTGGTATACGCATCAAGAGCATTTAGTTCCATACAGGGATTATGCTAGAAAACTGTTGACATTCTTCATGACAGTTGAGCTCAAATACATACCACGTGACGAAAATCAGTTTGCTGATGCTTTGGCCACTCTCTCTTCGTCGATTAAAGTCCTGTGTTGGAATTTTGTGCCCAGAATTGACATATCCAGGCTTGACTCTCCAGCTTATGCTTTCTCTGTAGACGCCGTATCTGACGAGAAACCTTGGTATTATGATATCAAGTTATTCCTGGAAAAGCAAGAATACCCAACAGGGGCATCTTCCAAGGACAAAAAGACCTTGAGACGACTTGCTGCTAGTTTCTTCTTGAACACAGACGGGGTTTTGTACAAGAGAAACTTTGATATGGTCTTGCTCAGATGCGTGGATAGACACGAAGCAAGTCTGTTGATGCAGGAAGTCCATGAAGGATCTTTCGGTACCCATGCAGGAGGGCATGCTATGGCAAAGAAACTACTGAGATCAGGGTATTACTGGATGACAATGGATGCAGACTGTTGTTCATTCGCTCGTAAATGCCACAAGTGCCAAATATATGCAGATAAAGTGCATGTTCCTCCTAACCCGCTCAACGTCATGTCATCTCCTTGGCCTTTCTCTATGTGGGGCATTGACATGATCGGGAAAATCGAGCCAACTGCTTCGAATGGTCATCGCTTCATCCTGGTCGCGATTGATTACTTTACCAAGTGGGTAGAAGCAGCGTCTTATGCCAATGTCACTCGTCAAGTGGTGGCAAGATTTCTGAAAAGAGATATCATATGCAGATATGGAGTGCCCAAAAGGATCATTACTGATAATGGTTCTAATCTCAACAACAAGATGATGGCAGACTTATGTCGGGACTTCAAAATACAGCATCACAATTCTTCTCCTTACCGACCAAAGATGAATGGTGCGGTAGAGGCAGCTAACAAGAATATCAAGAAGATTGTGCAGAAAATGGTTGTCACCTACAAGGATTGGCATGAGATGTTACCGTTTGCTTTGCATGGGTACCGGACGTCAGTCAGGACGTCAACAGGGGCAACTCCCTTCTCTCTGGTGTATGGCATGGAAGCAGTCCTGCCTGTTGAAGTAGAGATTCCTTCACTGCGCGTGATGATGGATGTCAAGCTGGATGAGGCTGAATGGGTGCGTGCTCGTTACAATCAGCTATGTCTAATTAAGGAAAAGAGATTAGCGGCTATCTGTCATGGTCAGCTTTATTAGAGGAGAATGAAGCGGGCATTCGATCAACGAGTACGTACTCGAGAGTATCGAGTGGGAGAGCTTGTATTGAAGAGGATCGTTCCTCCAGGTTCAGATAACAGGGGCAAGTGGACCCCAAATTATGAAGGACCATTCATAGTGAAGAAAGTCTTCTCAGGAGGAGCACTGATGCTCACCACTATGGATGGAGATGACTTCCCATCCCCTGTTAACTCGGACGCAGTTAAAAAATACTTCGCATAAAGAGACCCGCTGGACACAAAAACAAAATGTAAGTCCAGGCAAGAAAAGGGCATCCCGGCGAGCTAAAAACAGAATAAAAAGCTCGGGCAAAAATTAGGGAAATAAATATAAAAAATGTACACCCGCTGAGTTGAAAAGCCACATTGGACAACTCAGGCAAAAAAGGGTATCCCGGTGGATTGAAAACCCGAGAGGGCGATCCACGCAAAATAAGGGAATAAGCGAACAACTGTGATCCAAGTTATCTGAACCACGTCATCGTTTCGTACAGGTCGACGACGTCAGAAGGATAGGAAACAGTTCCCTCGTCCTCTCAAAAAGCCAAAGCAGAATGGAGAGTCTTGAAGACATGCAGGTCATAGAATGGAGAGTCTTGGAATGCCGTGTACATGGCCATTAGGATAGTTTTGTTTCTCAATTTTTATAGTGGCTACCTCTTTCCAGGTGGTTGCTTCCTGATGTAAATCTTTGCCTATTCAGAGGCCATTCAATAAAAATAATATTCAGTCAAAAAGCTGTGTGTATTTATTTTTGTTTGCAAAATGTCCTGAATTTTTGGCAAAAATAGCTTTGCATCTAAACATGGTAATAATTTTGAAAAGAAAACTGACATGCAGGGAAACGGTAACCCTCTTTGAGTGTCGGGTGATGATGGATGAACAGATCATTCCATGCAAATCCCCGGGACACACGTGTGTTTTCTGTTGTTGCAGGTTGCGGGATGGCGTCGCATTCTCTCAAGCAATTTACTCTTCCCCAGTAGAGTATCTCCCCAAGCAGAGATTTCTTCTCCAGCAGGTATCTGAAGCCTGGCATCTCCGGCAAAGATTTTTCTCCAATTAAGCCGTGGCAGCAGCCCAAGCAGGTTCTTCTTCCCCAGTGAAGTAGCAGTCCATTCTTCCCCAGCGAAGTATGCCTAGCAAGTACCTGAGAGCATGTCATTACCAGAGTTGGAGTTATCAGAATCCTATCCCCTGCAAGAGTCCTTGCCTATCAGGTACCTGAAAGCCTGATATCCCTTCAGAGTCTTGAATCATCAGATGCTCTCCCCAGCCAGAGTATTTGCCCAAGAAGCTTCCCCAGCCAGGGCTAAAGATGATCCTGTCCCCACAGAGTTCATATTTGATTTTCACCACCGTCCGTGAAATATTTCTCAGCCAAGTTGCCATACTTTTGGATATTTGATGATATAGCCAGATATTCATCACCTCAGTCAGAGTGGGTATCCAGACCTCTTGACTTGTCTTCCCCTGTAGAGTTGTATCTCTTGTTGCCGATCAGGAATTCGTTTGTTGCTCGTCTGCAATCTTCAACACTCGTATGAGTTATCCCTAAGCAAAGTTTTCCCCAGCAGGGACATATCACCGCTTTATTGCTGCTCGTCTGCATCTTTCAACACTCGTCCGTGTTGGCCTTTTTGGTATTGCTCATTTGCTTTCTCCAGCAGTGGTTCTTGATTACTTCGATTTAGCTTGTCTGCAATTTCAAACACTCGTCTGTGTTTGATTATCTCAGTTGGTTGATTGCTCGTCTGCAAATTCCAGCACTCGTCTGCGCTTTGAGATGTATTATTTTGCTGTTGATTCTCAACACTCGTCTGTGTTACGATACCTCTGTTGTTGCTTGTCTGCAATTTCCAGCACTCGTCTGTGTTTGGTTATGATAGTTGCTCGTCCGCAATTCCTCAACACTCGGTTGTGTTTTGGCATGATATTTGTTGTTGCTCGTCCGCAATATCCCAACACTCGTCTGTGTTTGGTACTGGATCCTTCGCTGCACTCGTCTGTGCCTTGACATGTATTCTCTATTGTTGCTCGTCTGCAACTGTCTAGCACTCGTATGTGTTTGTTTGAAGCTCGTCTGCTTTTATCCCCCAGAAGTCGTTTGTGTTCTGAAGCTCGTTTGCTTTTCCTGGATACTCGTCTGTATCATCCTCAACACTCGTCTGTGCTAGCTTACACCTGAATGTGAAGATTTGCTGTTTACCCTGATATTTCTGTGACTACTTCAAATGCTCGTCTGTGTTTGAATCTCTGGTATTCGTCTATACCAGTTGATGATACTCGTCTGTATCATTGCTTGAGGCACTCGTCTGTGTTTCTCAGATCATCGTCTGATACTCGTCTGTATCATTGACTTATGGCACTCGTCTGTGTTATCTTGATGATCATCCAATACTCGTCTGTATTGAAGAGGTTTCGAATCCTGACAGTGGGAATTAAATGTCGAAATGGTTACCGGTCCTGGCGTAACAGGTAAATCCGAAGGAGGCTCGTCTGTCTCAAGCACCAATTATGGTTGCTGCACCTGGCGTCACAGGTTCGCTCAGAAGACTCGTCTGTCTTGTACCATATATCCGCGGATAATATATGAAAAAGGTTCGTCTACCTTGATTGCATGTCTATCCCACAGACTTAAGTGCATTACCGGTCCTGGCGTAACAGGTAAATCCGAAGGAGACTCGTCTGTCTCATGCTTTATGCATTGTTTTGAGGACTCGTATGTCCAGCTCCTGGCGTCACAGGATTGTTTGAAGACTCGTCCGTCTCATGCTACATGCAGTGTTTGAGGATTCGTACGTCCCGCTCCTGGCGTCACAGGATGGTTTGAAGACTCGTCTGTCTCAGTTATTGTTATTGAAGTGTGTTGAGGACTCGTATGTCCAGCACCTGGCGTCACAGGATTTTTTGAAGACTCGTCTGTCTTAGCACTCTTATTCCAGATATCAGTTTCAACTTGGAAGAAGCTCGTCTGCTTCTTTCTTCCCTTTCAGTTACCAAAGCGTCATTTGGTCGGGTTTATTTCCCGGTGTTGCATTCTTCGTCAGAGTGCAAATTTCTGGTCTTCTTGGTATTCAATCACAGTTTATCTTGAATGGTCGATAGCCCGTACTATCATCCTTTTCAGATTAACTGGTGATTGAATAGGGGCAGCTGTAACACCCCAAATTTGCCCTCTCTTTTTTTAGCATCATATCACATCATGTTCATCATACTCATATCACTTTCATATTTTGCGTGGCATCATTAGCATAGAAAAATGAAGCATGACATTCATTGTTGAAGCATAGCATAAGCTGGCATGGATTTCTTCCAGGTGTGGTTGTTCGATTGGTGATTCGATTCAGATGGACGTTTGACCTAATCATGGTCAAACCGTCAGGAGATTTCTTCAAGGGCAAGTTACGTTTGTTAGTGACTTATATGTCAGGCATTGGGCATTCAGAGTTAAGTTGTGTTGTGCGGTGTTCCCCAGACGACTATTTCAGTTGAATTTTAAAAAGTGATTCAGAACATCTGATCAAGGACTCATAAAATAGTCAGCGGCCTTTGTGGAAGAAGAGCAAGTTTGGTTTTGAGCTGAAATTCATGGTTGTGTGTACGGGGCGTAGTCGTTTCATTTCATAAAAATGATTCATAAATCATTTTTGTTCTTTCCAAACCAATTTCGCTTTATTTTTCTTCTAATGTCATTGTTTCCGTGTTCGTCCATTTTTCAATTTCAATTATTCCATTACATCCTTATTCATGTTCTCATTCATCCAAGCCAGTACATTTTTAATTTCCAAGGCCATATTCTATTCAAAAAAAAACAAATACCTATATGTCAATTAACTCAATATCAGTTTCTTTATTCTTTATTCTTTATTTTTTATCATAGATCATAGGTAGAGACATTTATTTCATTTTTCTTATTTTTGGCTCTTTCATAAAATCATCAATCAATTTTATTGGGCATTAAATAAAGTGGCCCTGCAACATTACATTAGGCTCATACTGCTCATTCTTTTCCTGATCCAATTAAACCAAGTAGGCAAAAAGTAAAAGAAAAAGAAAGAGAGGAAATGAGGTGATGACGTGGATACGCATCACCTGAAGTCTGTTTTACACTTATCCACCTGAAGTTTGTTTGACACACAGCAAAGAAGGATCACGCTTTACTACACCCTGAAGCCATAAGCACGGTACGACATACACGCACAGCATGAATAAGCTATGACCCCAAAACGCAACAACCAGCAAGCTAAAACGCAGTGAAATCGTGAATGAAAGGCAAGGATTGGAAAAAACACGCGGAGCTCACAAGAAAAAGGGTAATAGAATTGAAAAAGATAACAATAAAAATAGAAAAGAGAGTAAAGAGAAAAAATCAGAAGAAAGAGGGAATAACGGATTTTCATAACCGTTTTGTTGATTGCATAACAGATTTTTTTTTCTCTCTTTGATCACAGATAACAAAAAATAACAGAACCACACTCTCATTCAATAAAAAACAATAACAGAATTCTGATTTCTCACCAAGTCTCTCTCTCTCACCAATTCTTCATCGATCTCTCTCTCCATTTTCTCTTCAATATTCATCACAAACACGATAACTGAATCACTCTCTTCAATCTTCATCACCAAGAACGCACATAGCTGATTCTAGCTTCGTCGATTCTTCGCAATCTTCATCGAGTTTTCTTCACAGCAGTTTCATCAACACCGCGGATTAGGCTTCAGTTTCGATCCAAGCTTCGATATTCGGTACTCTGTTTCAACTTCTTCAATTGATTCAGCCGCTTCGATCGAACGGAGTATTCGCAGTATCGTCAGCCAATCTGCAAATTGATTCACGCACGAAGCAGTTCATATCAGCTCAGAACGAATAGTACGTATCGCAAAGCCGAAGCAAAGCTCCATAACAATAACAAATCTGCGAGTCAGTTCAGAAGAAGAGAAGCGGTACCGAATCGAAACTGACTTACGTGTTGTTCGTCGCATCTTCGCGCTACAGGTATGTCTTCGATTCATTTACTTGATGTGGTTGCTAGCTGTATGTTGAACTGTGTGCATTTGGACGCGATTTTGATTGCTACGTTTATGTGCTTCAATATCCGATTCTGATTTGGTGAAAGTTAGTGTTAGGTTAGATCCGTATGAGTTTATCCGAGTGATATTGGAGAGAGAGGCTTAGGTTTAGGTTACGACGGTGTTCGGAGGTTTTGTATCGGCGGCTAGGTCAAGCTAGGGTGTGAAAGGATGTTTCGCCGGCGAAATGGAAAGGTTGAGAGGCGAAGAAGGAGGTTTCGCTGGTGATGTATAGAGGTTGAGAGACGGAGAGAGGAAAGGTTTAGGCAAGAACAGAGTTGGCGGCGGAGAAGTTTGTGAGAGGGAAGCCGAATGAGATCGAGAGAGGCTTAGAGGAGAGGTTGTGAGGATGACGAAGGTGAGTATGTGGCGGCGAAGGATGTGAGGAAGGGAGAGTCGCCGGTTTCATTTCGTTGAGTAAGAAGAAGGTGAGGCCGAACGAGAAGAGGAGGAGGTAGGCTCCGGCGGCGGGTCTAGGGTTATGAAAGGGGAAATGTGTTTGAGAGAGAGAGAGGAAGCTTATTAGGATTTTTGCTGTATTATTTGTTTCTTTGATTATTGTTTAGGAATATGAGTAATGTTTAGTAAATTTAATATAGTCTTTAGATTAGTTAATAATTGTTAGGAAATATAAAAGATTAATTAGTTAATAATTGTTAGGAAATATAAAAGATTAATTAGTTAATAATTGTTAGGAAATGTAGAAAGCTTAATTAGTATAATGATGTTTAGGGAATAAGAAAAGTTTGAGAAGATGTTTTGTGTGTTTGAACCTGGGCTAGCGAAATTCCTGGGCCTAGGGAGTTGATTTTCGCACCCCCTTCCCCTTTGGGCCTATCTTGTCTCAGTTCAAAGGGCCTGCTTACTGCACCACATCCCCTTTCCTTTCTTAGCTTCTATTTCTTTATTTTTATTTTTGTTTTGTTTTTACTCATCTCCATTTTAATCCATTAAAAATAGAATAATTCATCTAAAAATTCTCAAATAAATCATGGATATTCCTTTTTGTTTCTAGTTTTTTATCACATTTTTATTTTATTTTTTTCATTGATCCACGTGCCAGAAATAATTCACCAATGTGCATAGCTTCTTTTGCTTCATTTCTTGACCAGTCTGTCTTGTTTATTTTCTATAGCCTTCAATATTGTGATTTTTGATCCCATTATTTTTGCATTGTGTTCCTAAGATCTTCTAGTTTTCATGTGATTTTTCTCAGAATTTTCAGAAAATTATTTCTTGAGTTTTGGTCTGGTATCTTGTGATGTAAGTTTTCTGTCCTAACTTGTGTTTGTACCCCCATTTGACCTAGCTCCTTTCTGAATTTTTGCAAATCCTTTTGGCAAGTTGATATAATGTGTTTTAAGATCATTTGATTTCAGTTGTAGAATTTTTAGATGGCTGGTTGATTATTTGTGGATTTTTGTTCTCACCTTGTCCCATTTTGCTTCTTTTGGTTTATTAGATTTCTTATAGGCTTAGAAGGGCACTTGTGCCAACTTCTTCTTCTCATTTGGGGTTACTTTGGGGTATGGGTACCTTCCTGGTCCTAGGATAGGTCTTGTTTCTTCTGAATTTTTAAGTTTGCTTCATATTCAAGTCATTGGTTTCTTTAAGTGTTTAAATTCCATCTTTTGGTTCCGTTGCTTCAATTTTGACATTGTTTGGTATTGTGTGACTTCTCTCTTCATCTTGCTGGCCTCTTAGGCCATTCTTCATATCATTTTGATTTTTGTTTTGAACTTTGTGCTTGTATTCATTTGTGCATGCTAACCTTGCAGGGGCTATGGTAAGTGTGAGATGTGGGAATTGAGTTCCGCATCTCCAATTCTCATCTCTTCCTCTTACGTTTATGTGAACTAACCCTCTTTTGTTGGGCCTAGGCCTTTCTCATCCCTTCTTCTATCTTCTTCTTCTCTTCTTCATTAAGGTAGAAACCTCACTAACCCTTAGGATATCCATGCATGTGAATACTTAGGATTATTTTAGTCCCCCTTTAGAATTTTTCCTTTGAGATCCTTTTGGTTCTTCTTCTCTTCTCATCTCATAATCATAAAAAACACTTTAATAACTTTGAAGTGATGCATTGATCTATAGCCTTATTCCATGAGGTATGATTGTAGTCTTCCCATCTTGGGATAGTACAAGTTTCCCTTGTGATGCACAAGTCTGATCAAAGCATCTTCTTCATAAAAGAAAAGTCTAAAAAACACTTCTTCATCTGTAAATACCAAAGCACTTAATAATCAAGCAAGTTAGTGAGCCTAAGCCCTAGTCTTTGGGTTCAAGTTTTGGGGATCTTCTCCTTACTTGAGTGTGCTTGTTCTATTATTCCATCTTGGAATGTAGCGACAAGTGCACCTTCCATGGAAAAGAGCTTGAGTTCACTTCCTTGTGACACACTCGTAAAAGCTTCATAAAAAAACACAAACAAACAATAAGCGTCTTTCCTTCGGGAATTCTTTTCTCATCTCCTTCGCTCCGTCCGCGAACTTGCTCCTACTTGTCATCTTTGCAAGACGGTAACGCACTCGTCGTCCGAGCCTGCAACACCTGAGCAATGGCATAGCTAGTTCAAGCCTTTAATTCATAAGCAATTTTCCTTGACACCCCTAGTCAGGGGAACTACGGCGTCTCTGATCCTCATTATCCTGATGAGGTACGTAGGCAGCGGGGTAGGGCCCATTCGAGCACATTCTTTATTTTCCCTACATTTCCCCTTTTATTCTCATTTTCTCTTTCTTATTCCTTTCTCATTTCCATTCCCATTCCAGTTAGCGGTTTTATTCAGCAGCAGTTATTCTTCTCACCCTTTGAAACAAAGTAAGCAAGCGTGGATCCCGTCGGGTACGGCGGACGATATGGGTGCTAATACCTTCCCAGGTCGTAACCGACTCCCGAACTCAGTCTCTTTGGTTCGTAAGGCCTTGTCCTTTCCTTCTTCCTCAGGTTTGTGCAACATTACCTTTCCCATTCTTTCGGGATAAAAATGTCTGGCTGGTGACTCTACCTTTTCCGCGCCACTTTCGCGTTTGTACTAGGATGAAAATCCCGGGAGCGACAATGTGCACACAATCCGATTGCTCACTGTCGCTCCCGACAAATGAAAATGGATCAAATGAAGGTACAGACGCGAACGGTCGGCGAAGGGAACAGTGAGAACACACAGCCGTGAACTCACTGGAGAATGAAAAGAGTCGCCAGCTAGGCATTTTTATCCCGGAGGAAAGGCAATGCTGCATAGGCCTAGAAAAAGATGGATAAGACGGTTGCGAACCAGAGAGACTGAGAAAGGGGGTTGGTTACAACCTGGGAAGGTATTAGCACCCAGATTGTCCGCCGTACTCGACGGGATCCACGCTTAAAAGATTTGTGTTTTAAAGGGGTAGTGTCAGTGCTATTTGTGCATAAAAGAGCTGGAAAAGATGTACAAGTGTCAGTGTAAAGAAATGTGATGTGTATAAATGTACAGTGTCAGTGTAAGAATGAGAATGAATTGCTCATGACCATGAGGCTTAAAGAAATGAGCTGGAAGGAGGGGGGATATACAGAGACTTTTGTTCGATAACTGTTAAGTTATGCCTACGTATCCTCTCGTGCAATGAGGAAGTCAGAACACCGTAGTTCGACCCAAAGAGACTGAAAGATAAATTGACCTGTGAACTGCTTACTTGCCTATGCTCAAGTGTATGACCTGTCTGGCTCAGGTGCAAACTGTCTTGCATTAGACGGAAGAAGCGAGTTCTCGTTTGTGAATGAGTGTGATGAGAAAAGAATCCCGAAGGAGACGATTATTGTTTGTTTTTGAGTTTTCAGTCTTTTATTTCTTTTTGGAGTTTGTCATAAGATAATGAGCTTAAACCTAAATCAATGGATTTGGTAAACTCATCACATCATCCCTCTGATTAGGGGTAATGAGAATTACCTTAAGTGTGAAGTCAGATTCTCACACTTAATCACCTTTGATGTAGGGTTAAGATCATTAACCTACTTGTGATTAATTAGATGTTTTTGTGATTCTTGTTTAGTGTTAAGTAATGAGGTTAAGCCATAATCAGGGATTTAACAGGCTCATTACACTATCCTAAAAGAAGGATAATAGATGAGGGTGTTTAAGCTGAGGAAGGATCCTCAGCTTAATCCATGATTAGGGATTAAACCCATGACAGAACAAACCTTTGATTAAGTGGATTTTATTAATGATATGATGATGAAGTGTTTTTTATGATTTGTAAGACAACTTGAGGGGGACTTGTCCATTAACTTTAGGGTTAGTCCTTCTTAACCAATTAAGGAAGAATTAGAACCCTAATGCAAGGCCCAAGTTACAAGTGTAATGTCTTGATGATTATTAGATGGATTAATTAAGAGATTTCAACACCTTAAGGGTCCAAGACTTAGGATTAAAGTTATACACTCCATCCTAAAAGAAGGATGCAGGCATGATCTTAATCACAAAGTCTTAAAGCCTTGAGGGTTTAGTCCCTGATTATGAGGTGAGGGGAGATGACTCAAGGAGAGACACAAAGGTAGAAACTATGGGGGAGACTAATCAAAACCCTAATTCATTATCATGCTTGGTTGGTCCTAATGTTTGTGAGGTTTCCAAGAACAATCTTCAGAGGAGCCACCAGGAAGCAGATGAACAAGATCAAGAGAAGCAAAGTGACTTGCTTCATTCAAGAAGTCAAGTCACTTGAAGAAAGAAAGTGGGGAGGAGAAGAATGAGCAAGCTCAAACTCAAACACAAATAAGAATGCAGCAATGGATGCAAGAGAGATGAAAAGAAAAGGTATGAGAAGTGAAGGCAAATTCACTTCTCAAGTTTACTTACCACCTGCAATGTTAGAAAGAAAATGCAATGCAATGCAAGATGAGATGAAATGATATGATGAAAAGAAAGACCAGAAGCATGTTGATGATGATTATGATGTTATGAGGTGCTGCAAACATGAGACAAGGCATAGGGATGTTCATACAAAGTCATGGATGCAAATGATGCAAGCTAAGGAGCATGAACAAGCATGAAATGTTATGAAGCAAACAAGACAAATGGCATGGCAAAGATGTAATGCAATGATCAATGATGCTTTCTACATGTCTTAAGATGTAAAATGAATCATAAGAATGCACAAAGTGAAATGACAAGTCAAGTTATGCAAGGAAATGCAAGAAGGATGCAAATGAAAGCCCAAATTAGGGTTCATGGATCAAACATCACACATAAACCAAAAACAGAAGCAAACCTTAACATAAAAAATGGAAAATGGTACCCAAAGAAACCCTAGACCTATAATGAATCACTGCCCAAAGGGGAACTCTCAACTCTCAACCAAACTCAGGTTATGAATTTTGCAAGTTATTAGGGTTTTTTAGGGTTTGTAACAAAACAAATGCCAATCAATTAGAAAATGCAAGATCAAATCATGGCCTTTTTATCCTTGAAAATACATGCCAAATGGAAAACAAAGCAAAAAGAATCAATGTCTCAACCTTCACCAATAGGCAGAAATGAATTTTCAAACTTGTGATCAAAATAATGCATAAAATATGATTTAATTCCATGAAAAATTCTTAAAATACATCAAGATCAAAAAAGAAATTTAGTTTGAAGGTTGGACAATGTTTCTAAATGTCTTGGAACATTTCATGAATTTTTTGGTAATTTTTAAATACCTAAAAGTATTTTTAATTAATTAATTCTCATTAATCAATTAAAAATAATCTTTTAAATATTTAAAAATACTTTTTTAATGATAAAAATAAAATAAAAATATTTTTTGTGTCATAAAAATTAATAAAACCTTAAAGAAAAAGTTTCATAATTTTTATGATTTTTTAGCTATTTTAAATAAATTATACAAATAAAATGCAAGAAAAATGAATTAAAAATTAAATTAAACT
Organism: Lathyrus aphaca; assembly: GCA_963966055.1. Lineage (NCBI taxonomy): Eukaryota > Viridiplantae > Streptophyta > Magnoliopsida > Fabales > Fabaceae > Lathyrus > Lathyrus aphaca. The sequence goes on along the minus strand of OZ014524.1, from coordinate 388,846,428 downwards.
GAAGTATGCACAACGTGAGGCTGGGATTCAATCTGGGCAGGATGGCATTGACTGCGCGCGTCATCTAGTGGTCCAGATTCAAACTTCTTAATCTTAATTAATTAAATAAATTAATGTGATTAGGGCTAATGAAACAGATCCTGGCCTTTCAAATGGGGGGGAAGTCAACCAGTCAACGGCCATCTACGGCCAAAATTCAAACTAGCATTAAACACGCAATTAGGGCACAAATGACTTTCAGGTGGCCGGAGAAGACTTCCGGTCATCTTCTCCGGCCAGCTCTCACCTGAGAAACTTCCAACTCTCTCAAATCGTAACAAAAATGAAATCTATGAATTGGGAAATGATCCTAATACTCTCACGAATCAAACCCCTCTCTCAAAACAAATTTATATAACCTAAACAAGCTGAATCGAAGAGAGAAAGTTCTAGGGTTCGTAAGCTTCAAACACAAATTAAATGCTCAAAACACAACCATTTCAAAAACTAAAAGCATCAGGATGATCAGTGAATCACATAGAACAAGTTTGGAACAAAAGAGATGATTTCTGGAAAAATTATTTTCGAGCTACCTGAGATTTGGAGCTTTCAGTTTGAGAACTTTCTGGGCTCCTCTTTCAGTGCAAACCACTCCTCTTGATCCCCCAAAGATGTTTGAATGCTCAATGAGAGTTTAAGTTTGCTGGATGATGAGTTTCGAAGGCCCCTGCTTCAGTTCAGTCAAAAATGGCCATGGAGTTTCAGGCAGTTTTAGGCTATGGGAAGAGTTTGTTTGTGATCCTGAGGGTTAATGGAGAAGGTCTATGGTGTTTGTTTGGGTGTTTGATGCTTGTGGGGAGAGATTCGATAGAATCTGCAGCTTGAGGTGAACGATGGCAATGGAGTTTTCAGGCTTGTTTCAGGCTTGAGCTTTGGTGGTTTCTTGTCTATGAGGTGTGGTGAGTTGAATGATGATGAGAGTTTGAGTGTTTGATGGCTGTGGAAAGAATTTCGAAGGAACTTGCAATGAGGTGAGTTTTTGTGAATGTGTCTAGTGTGATGGTTTCAGCCTTGGTTCTTGTTATGTTCAGCTTGCAAATTGATAACTTATTTTAATCCTATAGGTCAGATGATGTGACCTGGCCTATAGTGATTGGTAAGTTTACTTTTTGCAAAATGTCCATTTCTTTGTAAGAGAAAGCATGGCTTGATCTAGGCTGGGTACAAGGCTAGGGCTGGCGCAGCATGGGGTGGAGAGTGAGCTAGCAAGGTCAGCATCCAATGTTGCAAGTTGTGAGAAGTGATCATGAGTGTTTTGCAACTTGTTGTACCTTTGGTTCACATGTGACTTTTTTGGCTAATCAAGCATAAACCATGGGCATTCTTGGTCCAAAACTGATTTTCATGACTTAGGGAATGTTTACATGCTGGTTCGAGATGAACTAGAGGTCATTTAATGCATTGATTCAAAGTTTTGCAAAATTTCCACTTAGTGCACATCTTGAAAATAAGTGATTTTTGCCAACTTTGCATTGCCATAACTTTTGATCCAAGAAGAGTTTGATCATGTTCTTGTACTTTTTGAAAAGGGAAAGATGAGATCTACAACTTTCATGACCAAAGTTTTTTCATTTGAAGCCTTTTTGGATCATGAATCAAGGCTTGAAAATTGACCTAAAATGATGCATTCTTGAAAAGTCAACTATGCCCAAAAAGTCAACATTTGCAAAAACCCTAAATTCTTGATTTTTATGAACTTCAACCTTCCTCCATGATCAAATAAAGATCATATACACTCAAAATGATGAAGATCACCCATTGGTTGGGTCATTGGGGGCCTCAGATGCCCTGATTTTGCACTGACTTGTCTGAAAAGTCAACTCTTGATCAGATGACTTCCCCATGGAATTTCTTCATGAAAATTGATATGCATACTCCCTATACCATATAGAGACCAATGGAAACAAGAATGACCAAAAAATTTGGAGTTATGGCCTCTGAAACCAAAACCCTAATTTTCAGTCAACTGTACAGTTCATCCTGGCTCTGCATCCACTCAAACCCTAGTTCTTGTGATTCCTCTGCATTTTTGACTTTGAGGAGATGGAATATGATGTAAGAACACACATGGACCCCTTTGAGTTGATTAGTGGCCTTTGGAATGGCTCAAGATGCCCTGAGGTTGCTCAGATCACAAACCCTAGGTGCAGATGCCTTAGAAACTATCCAGTGAAACCAAATGAGACATGAGATGATGTGATTGTGTTTATGCATATGAGATGATCACAAGTCATGTGTGAATGGGTGAGGGCAAATTTGGGGTGTTTACAGCTGCCCCTATTCAAGCATGAGTTAGCTGTGCAGGTTGTAAGCGGCGGCTTAACAGGCAAACAAGATAACTTGTGGTTGAATACCAAAGACAGTCCAAAATTTGCACTCACAGAAATGAAGAAGAAAAGGGATATAGATTGTAAAAGCAAATAAAGTATATTGTAAAGTGTGGGCGACGGAGGACGACCGTCGAGCAGAGGACGACTGCTGGGTAAACAGCGATGCCGGGGACGGCCGACACGCTGGGGAAGGTGCGGAAAATAAAGCAATGACGGGGACGGCCGACATGCTGGGGATAAAAAGGTAAAGCTAAGACGGGGACGGCCGACTAGCTGGGGAAAATAGAATATTATGATGGGGACGGCCATCAAGATAAAGCTATAGCATTCTCTGGGAATCAAATGAAACATGACGGGGACGGCCATCAAGTTCATAAGGTAGGTAAAATAACCAACGATGGGGACGGCCATCGGGCTAAAAGGAAAAGGGACCACGACGGGGACGGCCATCGGGTTAAAGAATAAATGAAATAAACAGATGATGGGGTACGGCCATCAAAGGTGAGGGACGATCACCTAGCAGGGGACGGCTGCTCTGTTGGGAATAAAAAGTAAATATGATGGGGACGGCCATCAAAGGTGGAGGACGACCACCTGGCAGGATACGGCTGCCGAAGATATCGACGATGGGGACGGCCATCGGATAGAAAAGGTCAACGATGGGGACGGCCATCGGACGAGCATGATGGAGGACGACCATCAAGAAGTGGAGGACGACCACTCAGCAGGGGACGGCTGCTCTCAGGGTTTATCATAACACAGGATGAGTGTTAGACAACTAAAATCAACAATGGGGACGGCCATTGGATAAAGTGATGAAGGACGATCATCAAAAGGTGGAGGACGACCACCTAGCAGGGGACGGCTGCTAAAATCAACGATGGGGACGGCCATCGGATGAGCATGATGGAGGACGACCATCAAGAAGTGGAGGACGACCACTTAGCAGGGGACGGCTGCTCTCAAAGTTTATCATAACACAGGACGAGTGTTAGATAAAAAGGAAATTTGACTGCGATCTACTGGGGATATAGTAAATACGGACGAGCGTTTACATCCAAGAAACAAAAGGTATAAGTGTTTGGTATTGTGTATAGATTAAAGATGCGGACGAGCATCCTTAAGACTATGATACGGACGAGTATCATGTAGAAACAAACTGACACGTGCTCAGAGCTGACGATACGGACGAGTATCAACTGGTTAACAAGGAACACGGACGAGTGTTGCATCTGAAAGTATCCTTCTGGGGAATAGTAGACACAGACGAGCATCTATATTCACGAAGACATAAATGTTTGACACGGTGTATGGATTAAAGATGCGGACGAGCATCCTTAAGACTATGATACGGACGAGTATCATGTAGAAACAAACATTAGACGCAATGTTCTGAGATGAGGGTACGGACGAGTACCAACTGGTTAACAAAGAACAAGGACTACTGTCGAATCTGCGGGGATATACATGGTGTATATAAGATACGGACGAGTATCTGAGTAGGTGTACCAATGAGTAGTGAGTATATAATGTATAGGTGAGTGTTTATCTGCTGGGGATATGACACGGACGGGTGTCAGGAAAGTGTATAGGTATATGTAAGTGCAAAGAGGGTGTCTTTGGCTTTCTGCTGGTGACGCGACACGGACGAGTGTCAGGATGTATCTGCAATACTGGTGATCTTGGTTTGTAAAGTGTATTCAGGCAACCTGCTGGGAAATGATGATACGGACGGGTATCAAAAAGGAGATATGCACTGGTGTTTGTGATATGGGGCAACTGCTTTTGCTGGGACTCTGATGGGGATGTATTCTGTATGCCGACAGATTGTCAATATTTACAAGTGTTCAAATCACAACATGACTTATGATTATGCTATGCATTTGATTTTTTGCCGTAATGCTCCGTATTAGACGGAATGCTACGCTCTGGGGGTGAATATGATGCGAATGCTATGATTATGCAAAGAGGCACCGATCCGGGATTCGGATCCCGTTGCTGCAAAGATCTCTGATCGATCTGCTTGAAGTGAACATCCCAGCTGGGGATGAGATCATTGATAGATCTGTAGTTGTATCTGCTTGGGGATATACGTCATCGATTGACATATTCTTATAATACGGGACCCAGCTGGGGTTTGTAGAAGCTTTCTCTCTCTCTGTTGTGACTTCTTCGTGCGCTGCTCTTCTGAATAGAGGCCTGAAGCTCTGTGGGGAGATGATTCCTCGATTCTCGCATCCTGCTGAGGAATAATGGTTGGTATTACAGCTGGGAGGTGCTGTTGGTAATTCAGCTGGGGCGAGCAATGGGAAGCAACTCGACTGGGGATAGAGCATTTCGGATGCCGATATCTTTTGTAGATTTGCCAGCTTGCTGAGACGTAACTTGTATGCCCCAAGTTGTGTTCTGGATACCTGCAATCCTGCAAAGATAAAGAAACGCACAAATGGTCCCGAGGTATCTTTTACTGAGATTCCGTCATAGGAAATAAGTACTTTCGAGAGTAAGTATATTCCCTGCAAGCATGTGTTTCATTTTTAGAGAGAGGCATCTGTACTTATGCAATTGTGTTTTTAGAGACATCAGACAACTCTTTGCAAAACATAAATGTAAAAAACGAGACATGACTGAAAATCTGATTATATTAATTCGTGTGCCCTGAATTGGCAAGATACAGTCAGAGAAACATATCTCCTGAAATGAGGAGATTGTTACAAATTGAGAAATAAAGTGCTGGCGGTGCTGGCGATGCTTTCAAGGAGCTTCCTCTTCTGCTATGACTCGTATGACAATGACGTTCTTCTCGTCTTGCTTTCTGGAGAGAGTTGATTCTGATTGCAGCTTGATCCCTTGGAGCTTACCAAGTTGTAGGTGATACAGACGAATTCAGAATGCAGTTGTTCGCTTATTCCCTTATTTTGCATGGATCGCCCTTTCGGGTTTTCAATCCATCGGGATACCCATTTTTGCCTGAGCTGTCCAATGCGGCTTTTCAACTCAGCGGGTGTACATTTTTTGCTTATTTCCCTTATTTTTGCCCGAGTCTTTTATTCTGTCTTTGACTCGCCGGGAGGCCCTATTTTGCCTGGACTTACATTCTGTTTTTATGTCCAGCGGGTCATTTTATGCGAAGTATTTTTTAACTGCATCTGAATTCACAGGGGACGGGAAATCTTCACCATCCATGGTGCTGAGCATCAGTGCTCCACCAGAGAAGACTTTCTTCACAACAAATGGTCCTTCGTAATTGGGAGTCCACTTGCCCCTGTGGTCTGTATGAGGAGGGAGGATTCTCTTCAACACAAGATCTCCCACCCGGTACTCTCGGTGCCTGACTTTCTGATCGAAGGCTCTCTTCATTCTTTTCTGATATAGCTGCCCGTGACAGATTGCAGCCAATCTTTTCTCTTCGATCAGACTTAGTTGTTCGTATCGGGCCCGAACCCATTCTGCTTCGTTTAGCTTAACATCCATCAGTACCCGTAGGGAGGGTAGTTCAACTTCAACAGGTAGGACTGCTTCCATACCATACACAAGTTGATACGGTGTTGCCCCAGTGGATGTCCTGATTGATGTGCGGTACCCATGCAAGGCAAACGGTAGCATTTCATGCCAATCTTTGTAAGTGACTACCATCTTCTGCACAATCTTCTTGATATTCTTATTTGCTGCCTCAACAGCGCCGTTCATCTTTGGCCTGTAAGGAGAAGAATTGTGATGTTGGATCTTGAAGTCCCGGCACAGCTCTGCCATCATTTTGTTGTTCAAGTTGGAACCATTATCAGTAATGATTCGCTCGGGCACTCCATACCGACAGATGATATCTCTTTTCAGAAATCTGGCTACCACTTGCCTTGTGACATTTGCATATGAGGCTGCTTCAACCCACTTTGTAAAATAATCGATGGCGACCAGGATGAATCTGTGGCCGTTCGAAGCAGTTGGCTCAATTTTGCCAATCATGTCAATGCCCCACATAGCAAAGGGCCATGGTGAAGACATTATGTTCAGGGGATTGGGAGGCACATGCACCTTGTCTGCATAAATCTGGCATTTATGGCATTTTCTGGCGTAAGCACAACAGTCTGCATCCATTGTGATCCAGTAATAGCCTGATCTTAACAACTTTTTAGCCATGGCATGCCCTCCTGCATGGGTACCAAAGGATCCTTCGTGCACTTCATGCATCAACAAATCTGCTTCTGTCTTGTCAACACATCTGAGGAGTACCATATCAAAGTTCCTCTTGTATAAAGATCCATCAGTGTTCAGAAAGAAACTTCCAGCAAGCCTTCTTAAAGTCTTTTTATCATTGGAAGATGCCCCAGGTGGGTACGTTTGATCCTCCAAGAAGCACTTGATGTCATGGAACCAAGGCTTATCATCTTTAGCAATATCTGCTGCAAATACATATGCTGGTCTATCAAGTCTCGATACTGAAATCTGAGGTACAAAGTTAGCAGCTTGAACTTTGATCATGGATGAAATGGTAGCAAGAGCATCCGCAAACTGATTCTCGTCCCGAGGGATATACTCAAGCTTGACTGTTGTGAAGAAAGTCAATAACCTTCTTGTATAATCCCTGTAAGGTATCAGATGATCTTGGTGGGTGTACCATTTTCCGTTGGTCTGATTGACTACCAAAGCTGAATCTCCGAATACGGTCAATGTCTTGATCCTGAGGTCAATGGCTTCCTCAAGACCCATAATGCAAGCCTCGTATTCAGCTTCGTTGTTAGTGCAGTTGAAAGTGAGCTTTGCCGAGAAAGGCATGTGAACCCCTTTAGGTGTAATGAGTATTGCACCAACACCACGGCCATTCATGTTGACAGCCCCATCAAACATCATAGTCCATTCTTCTTCTGGGTCAGGCCCTTCAGTGTGAATAGGCTCCTCATGATCTTTTGCTTTAATGAACATGATGTCTTCATCGGGGAAGTCGAACCTCATAGGCTGGTAGTCATCAATGGGTTGCTCAGCAAGATATTCAGATAGTACACTGCCCTTGATGGCTTTCTGAGATGTGTACTGTATGTCGTATTCTGTGAGAATCATCTGCCATCTTGCAACCCGTCCGGTAAGAGCTGGCTTCTCGAAAATGTACTTAACTGGATCCATTTTTGAGATCAATAGAGTAGTATGGGTCAACATATACTGTCTCAGTCGGCGAGCAGCCCACGCTAAAGCACAGCAAGTTTTCTCGAGCAGTGAATAACGCTGTTCACAGTCGGTAAACTTTTTGCTTAGGTAGTATATCGCATACTCTTTTCGACCAGACTCGTCATGCTGACCTAGTACACACCCCATCGATTCTTCTAATACTGTCAAGTACATAATCAGAGGTCTTCCTTCAACTGGAGGCATAAGGATTGGAGGTTCTTGCAAATACTCCTTGATCTTGTCAAAAGCTTTCTGGCAGTCTTCGTTCCACCTGACCGTTTGCTCCTTTCTTAACAGCTTGAATAAGGGTTCACAAGTTGCTGTAAGGTGAGATATGAACCGTGAAATGTAGTTCAATCGACCTAAGAACCCTCGAACTTCTTTCTCAGTTTTCGGTGCAGGCATTTCTTGAATAGCTTTGACTTTATCAGGGTCAACTTCAATCCCTTTCTCACTTACAATAAAGCCCAGCAGCTTACCGGATCGCACCCCGAATGTGCATTTGTTGGGGTTCAACTTTAGTTGGTATTTCCTCAGACGCTTGAATAACTTGAGCAGATTCACCAGGTGATCTTCCTCTGTAAGGGACTTGGCGATCATATCATCCACATAACATTCGATTTCCTTATGGATCATGTCATGAAACAATGTTACCATAGCCCGTTGATACGTTGCACCAGCATTCTTCAGTCCGAATGGCATCACTTTATAACAGAACGTGCCCCAAGGTGTGATGAATGTTGTCTTCTCCATGTCTTCAGGTGACATCTTGATCTGATTGTATCCCGAAAATCCATCCATGAAGGAGAATACCGAGAACTGAGCCGTGTTATCCACCAATACATCAATGTGAGGTAATGGGAAGTCATCTTTCGGGCTGGCTCTGTTCAGATCCCGGTAATCAACACACATTCTTACTTTTCCGTCCTTCTTAGGCACAGGTACTATGTTAGCAACCCACGGAGGATAGCTAGTCACAGCAAGGAACCCGGCGTCCCATTGCTTTTGTACCTCTTCCTTGATTTTCATAGCCATGTCTGGGCGAGTTCGGCGCAACTTCTGTTTGACTGGTGGGCATTCTTCCCTCAAAGGCAGCTTATGCACAACAATATCGGTATCCAACCCTGGCATATCTTGGTAGGACCAAGCAAACACATCAACATACTCTTGAAGCAGATCTATCAGCCGTCTCTTCACTGAGTCTTGCAGGCAGGCCCCGATTTTGACTTCTTTCACGTCTTCCTCCGTACCAAAATTAATCACTTCAATCTCCTCCTGATGAGGAGTAATAACTTTTTCCTCCTGTCTCAGCAACCTGGCTAGCTCTTCAGGAAGCTCATATTCTTCATCAACCCCTTCATCAGCTTGATTGATCGGATTGTCAAAGTCATACGATGTCATAGCTGTGCTGTTGTCGGTGCTGTCTGGAAGGCACTCTCTGCAAGGGTTAAGTCGGTTCATTTTAGTGATTGATTTTAATCTTGCTTTTAGAAAAAAGTGAAATGAAGTTATCATTTTGAAAACACCGCCATTTATTTTTGTACAAAAAGAAAAATGGAAAAACAGTGAGCAGAAAAGAAAAAGACTCGTTTGCAAAAAGATTGTCTGATATTTCATTAATTTAATCTTGTTTGCACAAAAGTACAGATGGCCCTGATTACAAAATGAGTCTTGTCATCTTGGGCAAGATGCAAGACTTTGATGCATGCTATAAAAGATACAGGAAATAATAATTACTCTGCTCGAGTAACACTTATAATTCCCTGGGAAGACCAGTTCGAGACACTGCTCCCCGGGACCTTTGGACGAATCCAATTCTCCAGGTTGCGTTCTTCTTCCAGCTCGTCTTCCAGACAGTTGATAGCATCGGGGGTTAGCATTCCCCCACTGACAAATCCTGGCTCTGCAGCAGCCTTTGCTTGACGTTGAGTTGGTTTGTAACCCAACCCAAATTTGTCCTTCTTCTCCTCCACAGCTAAGACCTTGCCCCAGCCTAGGGCAGTTCCTTCCTCAACAACCTTCCGGGCTTGTTGATATGACGACATGGAGATTCCTGAAACAGCAGATGCTTCATTGACATTCAAGGCTTCAAAACCTTGGCTCATCGTTTCATGGATTTCTCCATCCATCTCAATGTACTTGTAGGTAGCCAGGTGGCTAACAAAGATGTCCTCTTCTCCACAGATTGTGACAACTTGACCCTCCCACTCAAATTTTAACTTTTGGTGAAGGGTAGACGTTATAGCGCCAGCGGCGTGAATCCAGGGTCTACCCAACAAACAGCTGTAGGCGGGCTGAATGTCCATCACATAAAAGATAGTTTTAAAAGTCTGCGGGCCAATTGTCACGGGCAGCTCAATCTCTCCCAGAACCGATCTCTTTGAGCCATCAAAAGCTCTAACCACCAGGTTGCTGGGTCTCAATGCCAATCCATCATATTCTAACTTCACCAGAGCCTTCTTTGGTAAGACATTCAGGGAGGAACCTGTGTCCACCAGCACATGAGAAAGGACAGCTCCTTTGCATTCCATAGTTATGTGCAAGGCTTTGTTGTGGTTACGACCATCCACTGTCAAATCAGAATTGGTAAACCCTAGCCCGTTGCTAGCAGTAACATTCCCAACCACCGTTTCCAACTGGTTGACAGTAATCTCCTCTGGCACGTAAGCTGCGTGCAGGACTTTCAGTAGTGCATTCCGATGGGCTTCGGAGCACATGAGCAGTGAGAGGATGGAGATTTTGGATGGAGTTTGGTGAAGTTGATCCACAACTTTATAATCACTCTTCTTGATGATCCGCATAAACTCATCAACTTCCTGATCAAATGGAGTCTTCAGGGCTTCTTTGGCAGCTGGATCTTCCTGCACCGGTCCTTTACCCTTTGCCTTGGCAGCAGCTTCTGCTTCGGCAGTGGGTCTTTGGACTTGTGAAGCAAAGAGACGTCCGCTTCGGGTGAAGCCTCCGCCTCCGCCCACATTATCAATTTGTGGTGCAGGTGATGATGTTTCCAGAGTGATTCTTTTCCCTTCACAGTACAAGTCAGAGCCATAGTGCCAAGGGATGGCCCTATTGCTTTCATATGGTACAGGTCCAGGTACCGTGACGGTGACTGGACTGATTGCTGCTGCTGAGGGGACTGTTATTGTCTGTGGATCATAAAAGATTGTAACTGGTGCTCTAGTGGGAGCAGCACCTTCTGAATGATAAGCGGAATTGTTTTCTGGATCGTAGAATATGGTAACAGTGGAGACATCTTCGTGATTGTTTGCTGGTGTTGTAGAAGGTTCTGTTGGAAGAACTGTTGTTGTTGTTGATGGGGAGTCGAAGTGGACTGAAGCTGAAGTTGTAGCAGGAGAAACTGTTGAAAACTGATCATTGGGTAGAACAGATGAAGTACTTGCTGATGTTGCTGATGAATTGTTGGGAACAATTGTTGCTGTATTTGTAGGAGGATCTGAAACCATTGCTGATGAAGTCGTCGGGTTTGCCGGGAATGATGTAGTGATCTGCAGTAAGCCACTCTGAATAAGGCTGTCAATGCCATTCCTCAAGTCTTCACACCCATTCCAAGAAATATTGCAGTATGGGCACCCTAGTTCACACCCCGGAAATATATTGCTTTCACGGAGTTGAGCCTTGATTTCCACCAATGGTGTCCTGATCTGATCCACACTGGTTATCAAATAAGACGGTTGGTCTTCTTCGATAGCATTAATTCGGGGACCACCATGGTGTGGCATTGGGTTTTTGTTGACGTTGGGCGGAGGTGCAAAGTTCAAAGCCTTGGAGTCTACTAAGTCTTGTACCTTCATATGCAGTGCCCTGCATTTTTCTGTACTGTGACCAGGCGCGTTTGAGTGAAAAGCACACCTAGCATTTGAGTCATAGTTTCTTGGTAGACTGTTTGGATCCGGAGGTGCCAACGTTCTTAGCTCAACCAGGTTGAGTTTCAGAAGCTGTGGCAGCAAAGCAGCATACGGCATTGGAATCGGGTCGATCACTCGATTAGCTTGAGAGGGCCTTTGTTGGAATGGCCTCTGTTGATTGTTGTTGTTGGAGTTGTTGTTGTTGTAGTTCCTTGGAGGATATTGGTTCTGCTGATACGGAGGTTGTTGTTGGAAGTTTTGTTGAGGAGGTTGATAGACTGGCTGAGGGTGAGCTGGAGCAGGGATAGTGACTGCTGCTATGGACCTTTGAACATATTGGGGCCTACCCCTGTTGGTATGAATGGCATTGGTCTCGCCAGCTCTTCTAGGGCCTGCAAAAGGCTTCCTTGTACTGCTGGACGAACTGGCGCCATTATCGGAAATTTTACCCATTTTTAACAGGCTTTCAATTCTCTCCCCAGCTATAACAACATCTGCGAAGCTAGTGGACGAGAAAGCAGCCAACCTGTCAATATACGTTCCCTGGAGAGTGTTCATAAACATGTCTGCCATTTCTCTCTCAGACATTGGTGGTTGAACAGCAGCAGCCAATTGCCTCCATCTCTGGGCATATTCTCGGAAACTTTCCCTTGACGACTGTGACATTCCCATTAGGAGAGTCCTGTTGGGTGCCATGTCTAAGTTGTATTGATACTGTCGGATGAAGGCCTCTGCCAGGTCCTTCCAGCATCTTACAGTTGCCCTTGTCAAGTGGGAATACCATTCCCTTGATGCTCCAGTCAAACTGTCTTCGAAGTAAAACATCCAGAGCTTCTCATCCATTGTATAGGCCTTCAGCCTTCCCAGAAACGATTGCAAATGAGTCCGGGGGCATGAAGTCCCATTATATCTTTCGAAACAAGGAGGCTTGAACTTATGAGGGATCCTGACCCCCTCTACTAAACCCATGTCCATGACATCGAACCCCAAAGAATTTTGGGATTCCAAAGACCTCAACTTCTCAGCCAACTCATCCAATCTCCTATCATAGGTTTCCTCTCCAGCACCCATGACTGTAAACTGATCCTCCTGAGGATCCTCTTGAAGTACTCTGGCTGCAGTGGCTGTTCCTTGAACGTTTGCAGGAATATGAATCTCAGGATGTAGGTGTGGACCAAATATAGGGGGGTTAACATGTGGTTGCACCCTTTCATTGTTACTGGTGCCAGCAGTTCCCACATGGGGGTCATCTTGAGTTCTCCCCTCTACCAGAACTCTAAGCCTCTCCTGGCTTTGAGCTAAATTATTCATCACTTCCATGAACTGAGTTATTTGGGTTCTCATCTCCACCCTTTCATTAGCCATCTGGGTTCTGGCCTCATTGAGGTCTTGCTGCAACTGGTCCATCTGGATGCCCGGAAGGTTGTTTCTTGTAGGGTACCTGTGTGGCCTGTTGAGAGGGAATAGCCTGCGGCGAGCAATAATTCCTGAATGTCACAACAGAGGTTAGAAACAATAAAACAAAACCTACAAAACAAACAAAAGGGTTAGTATGCAATGCAGTATGCTTATTTGCTATCAAGATATCCGGCTTGGTCTTCAGTTTTGACCCGTCCAGACCCTTGAAGATGATGCTGTTGAAGTTGCTTTTGAAGTGAACCCAGATGGAAACAAACACAAATATATTACAAAGGTAAAATAATACAAATTGTTCATTTTTTACAACACTTGCCCTCTAAGGGGTCAAAAATACATCACCAAAAAGCAAAAGTACATGGAAAAGGAACAACAACAAGCAAATAATCAGACTCCAAGGCCAAACTCATCCTCGCGAACTTCCTTAAGAAGTGCTTCGGTCACAGGATCAGCCGGATGCTCCGTAAGATTCCTGATGAGAAGGTTTCTTGTTGCGACAGCTGTAGTCAACTTCTTGTTCTGGCTTTGGTCTTTGGATTTCTTCACTCCAGCTTTGATTTTTAACTCTGAAATTTCCTCCTGGGCTGCTGCCAGGGCTTTTTCCATCTGCTCCATCTTATCTTGAACTCTCTTGTCTTCTAGAGTACGGGCTTCAGTGATCCGGACCCACCTGGCCTGACTCTCTTTCAAGTACAAGTCTGTCCTTGCTCTTTGGAACTGGGCTTCTTTACAAGCATTTTTCAGAATCTGCTCACCAGCTTTAGACTTGTTGATATAGTCTCCAGACTTCTCAATCTTAGTCAAGTGTTCCACTCTCAGCTTCTCCAATCTTTCAATCTCCCTTACACCTTCACTCCTCTCCCTGAGGGTCTTCTGCAGGGCTTGGGATAGCTTCTCATTTCTTTCTTTCAAGCCTTCAAACTCTTCCAAACTGACAGTAGCAGGGGGTGGTGCTGATGATGACTCAGGCATGTCTTTGATGGTGAAGGGCAATCCTGAGATTTGGGCCCTAGCATAGGACCACTCATGATATTGGGCTGATGCCACATTATTGCACTTCCCCAGAATGGTGATTCCCTTGGTTTGAACATGATCCCAGGCCCAGGCAGCCTGCCTAACAACAGTCAAACTGATCTTGTTCTCACAGTAGAGGGTCTCAACCAGGTCTTGTTCCCTAGGAGCATGAACCAGTGCATAGCCTAATTGCCTCTTGAACAGCAGGGGGTTGTAGTTGATACTTCCCTTAACTCCTACCAAAGGTACATTGGGAAAGTGCCCACAGCTTGTGATCATATCTCTGCCCTTGGTGCCTTGGGTGCACCATCTGATGTCTGCTGCAGTGAGAGTAGTGAGCCTCTTAGCCCAGTTGCTTTGCTGATGAGGATTCAGGAATGCATCTGTCCTGGGTAGATGCTTGAGAAGCCAAGCATGGAATAGTGGAGCACAACACCTCACTAGCTTACCCCTCTGTTTCTCATTCCTCTGATGTACTGAGTAATAGAGGTCACCCAACAAGGTTGGCACTGGGTTCTTCAGGATGAACAGGTGGATGGCATTCTTGCTGATGAATCTGGGCTCATCTGCAAACAACACAATTCCATATACACTCAAGGCCAACAATGCACAAACAGCTTTCCAATCCCCCAGGGAGGCCTTCAAACTAGCTTGAGAAATCAGGAAGTCCAGATGAAAACCAGGGATCCCAGCTTTAGAGGTCATATGCTGCTCAATCAAAGCAGGTTCCAGGTGCAAAGCTCTTGCTATCTCTCCATTGCTGGGAAAGACCATTTCAGGGTTAAAAGGAATTTCTCTCTTGATAGGCAAACCAACCAAAGATGCATATTCTTCTAAGAGAGGTCCCAACTGAAAGTCTTGAAAGGTGAAACACCTCAATGGGGGGTCATAGAACTGGATGCAGGTATGGATCAGGCTCCTCTGAGATGGGTCCATGTCTATAACCAAGTCAAGTATATCCCCATAATGCTCCCTGAACAGAGGTATGTGATCTGGGGTCATCAGGGTTTGGACCCTCCTGATGTCTGACAAGTCTGGTTGGAAGAAATGATAGGTGATATTGCTTTTCTTTGGAGCCATGATGCTGAAGACTGGGTAGAGTGCTGATGACAATGCTGAAGTAGAGAAAACCACTGACTGGCTGGTGCTGAAGCAGACAGCTAAACTGAAGCAGATGCTGGTGAAGATGGGTCAAAGCTGCAGATGGGGTCAAAACCAAAACCTGATGAAAATGGATACCCTGAAAAACAAATAAGCACATGTTAATATGATGCAATGAGGATGTATGCAAATGATATGCAAAGGGTTTGTGACTGAGCTGGATCTGGATAAACTGCCTTGGTATAGATCCATGCGTGTTCAAGAATTCCGGATGGAGGTCTATAAATCCAGTAACCAAGGTGGGGGACTCAAATAAAGAGCCACATGTCCAGGGTTTTAGAATCACAAGAACTATCCAACATGGAGCATTCTTAACAAAGTCAAAGTAACAGGGTATTCTGAGGTCAAGGTACCTGCAAACCTGTAAACAGCCCAACCCCCTCACAGGTAGTGATCTAGAACAAGGATCCTCAGACTTGGATCAGTTATGAGAAGTGTAAACACTTCTAACCCGGAGGTACAGTGTTTACAATAACCATAACAATTCCTCCTCTAATTCACCTCAATTTCTGAAGGTCAATACTAAAAGGTCATCCAGACTTAGCAGGCTTCCCAGATCCCCCTAGCACTACAGGAAATCCGTAGCACATAGTTCTCAAGAAGAAACCCATATCTGAACCGTGTTTCATATTCCCGCACCAGACCGAAATGGAATGGGAAAGAATATGATTCACTCTAGCCTAGGTGTCACTCAGGTCCCAGGTATAGGACCTTGGCTCTCAATGAAACACCCACCCACCAAAGAAAAAACCAGATCCAGCCAGCAACAATGACAGTATGATATATAAATGCAGTAAAGAAAGCAGTAAAGCAACTGTACATAAAGTAATAAACAAAAATAAATACAAGCACAAACAAGCACATAACACCCCAGTAAACACAAATCAAACAAGCGCTAGGAGGAACCCACAAAAAGAACCAGAAGCCCTGGTTGCAGTATAAGGTTCCCCAGCAGAGTCGCCAAGCTGTCGCTCCCGACAAATGAAAATGGATCAAATGAAGGTACAGACGCGAACGGTCGGCGAAGGGAACAGTGAGAACACACAGCCGTGAACTCACTGGAGAATGAAAAGAGTCGCCAGCTAGGCATTTTTATCCCGGAGGAAAGGCAATGCTGCATAGGCCTAGAAAAAGATGGATAAGACGGTTGCGAACCAGAGAGACTGAGAAAGGGGGTTGGTTACAACCTGGGAAGGTATTAGCACCCAGATTGTCCGCCGTACTCGACGGGATCCACGCTTAAAAGATTTGTGTCAGTGCTATTTGTGCATAAAAGAGCTGGAAAAGATGTACAAGTGTCAGTGTAAAGAAATGTGATGTGTATAAATGTACAGTGTCAGTGTAAGAATGAGAATGAATTGCTCATGACCATGAGGCTTAAAGAAATGAGCTGGAAGGAGGGGGGATATACAGAGACTTTTGTTCGATAACTGTTAAGTTATGCCTACGTATCCTCTCGTGCAATGAGGAAGTCAGAACACCGTAGTTCGACCCAAAGAGACTGAAAGATAAATTGACCTGTGAACTGCTTACTTGCCTATGCTCAAGTGTATGACCTGTCTGGCTCAGGTGCAAACTGTCTTGCATTAGACGGAAGAAGCGAGTTCTCGTTTGTGAATGAGTGTGATGAGAAAAGAATCCCGAAGGAGACGATTATTGTTTGTTTTTGAGTTTTCAGTCTTTTATTTCTTTTTGGAGTTTGTCATAAGATAATGAGCTTAAACCTAAATCAATGGATTTGGTAAACTCATCACATCATCCCTCTGATTAGGGGTAATGAGAATTACCTTAAGTGTGAAGTCAGATTCTCACACTTAATCACCTTTGATGTAGGGTTAAGATCATTAACCTACTTGTGATTAATTAGATGTTTTTGTGATTCTTGTTTAGTGTTAAGTAATGAGGTTAAGCCATAATCAGGGATTTAACAGGCTCATTACACTATCCTAAAAGAAGGATAATAGATGAGGGTGTTTAAGCTGAGGAAGGATCCTCAGCTTAATCCATGATTAGGGATTAAACCCATGACAGAACAAACCTTTGATTAAGTGGATTTTATTAATGATATGATGATGAAGTGTTTTTTATGATTTGTAAGACAACTTGAGGGGGACTTGTCCATTAACTTTAGGGTTAGTCCTTCTTAACCAATTAAGGAAGAATTAGAACCCTAATGCAAGGCCCAAGTTACAAGTGTAATGTCTTGATGATTATTAGATGGATTAATTAAGAGAGTTCAACACCTTAAGGGTCCAAGACTTAGGATTAAAGTTATACACTCCATCCTAAAAGAAGGATGCAGGCATGATCTTAATCACAAAGTCTTAAAGCCTTGAGGGTTTAGTCCCTGATTATGAGGTGAGGGGAGATGACTCAAGGAGAGACACAAAGGTAGAAACTATGGGGGAGACTAATCAAAACCCTAATTCATTATCATGCTTGGTTGGTCCTAATGTTTGTGAGGTTTCCAAGAACAATCTTCAGAGGAGCCACCAGGAAGCAGATGAACAAGATCAAGAGAAGCAAAGTGACTTGCTTCATTCAAGAAGTCAAGTCACTTGAAGAAAGAAAGTGGGGAGGAGAAGAATGAGCAAGCTCAAACTCAAACACAAATAAGAATGCAGCAATGGATGCAAGAGAGATGAAAAGAAAAGGTATGAGAAGTGAAGGCAAATTCACTTCTCAAGTTTACTTACCACCTGCAATGTTAGAAAGAAAATGCAATGCAATGCAAGATGAGATGAAATGATATGATGCAAAGAAAGACCAGAAGCATGTTGATGATGATTATGATGTTATGAGGTGCTGCAAACATGAGACAAGGCATAGGGATGTTCATACAAAGTCATGGATGCAAATGATGCAAGCTAAGGAGCATGAACAAGCATGAAATGTTATGAAGCAAACAAGACAAATGGCATGGCAAAGATGTAATGCAATGATCAATGATGCTTTCTACATGTCTTAAGATGTCAAATGAATCATAAGAATGCACAAAGTGAAATGACAAGTCAAGTTATGCAAGGAAATGCAAGAAGGATGCAAATGAAAGCCCAAATTAGGGTTCATGGATCAAACATCACACATAAACCAAAAACAGAAGCAAACCTTAACATAAAAAATGGAAAATGGTACCCAAAGAAACCCTAGACCTATAATGAATCACTGCCCAAAGGGGAACTCTCAACTCTCAACCAAACTCAGGTTATGAATTTTGCAAGTTATTAGGGTTTTTTAGGGTTTGTAACAAAACAAATGCCAATCAATTAGAAAATGCAAGATCAAATCATGGCCTTTTTATCCTTGAAAATACATGCCAAATGGAAAACAAAGCAAAAAGAATCAATGTCTCAACCTTCACCAATAGGCAGAAATGAATTTTCAAACTTGTGATCAAAATAATGCATAAAATATGATTTAATTCCATGAAAAATTCTTAAAATACATCAAGATCAAAAAAGAAATTTAGTTTGAAGGTTGGACAATGTTTCTAAATGTCTTAGAACATTTCATGAATTTTTTGGTAATTTTTAAATACCTAAAAGTATTTTTAATTAATTAATTCTCATTAATCAATTAAAAATAATCTTTTAAATATTTAAAAATACTTTTTTAATGATAAAAATAAAATAAAAATATTTTTTGTGTCATAAAAATTAATAAAACCTTAAAGAAAAAGTTTCATAATTTTTATGATTTTTTAGCTATTTTAAATAAATTATACAAATAAAATGCAAGAAAAATGAATTAAAAATTAAATTAAACTGAAGTATGCACAACGTGAGGCTGGGATTCAATCTGGGCAGGATGGCATTGACTGCGCGCGTCATCTAGTGGTCCAGATTCAAACTTCTTAATCTTAATTAATTAAATAAATTAATGTGATTAGGGCTAATGAAACAGATCCTGGCCTTTCAAATGGGGGGGAAGTCAACCAGTCAACGGCCATCTACGGCCAAAATTCAAACTAGCATTAAACACGCAATTAGGGCACAAATGACTTTCAGGTGGCCGGAGAAGACTTCCGGTCATCTTCTCCGGCCAGCTCTCACCTGAGAAACTTCCAACTCTCTCAAATCGTAACAAAAATGAAATCTATGAATTGGGAAATGATCCTAATACTCTCACGAATCAAACCCCTCTCTCAAAACAAATTTATATAACCTAAACAAGCTGAATCGAAGAGAGAAAGTTCTAGGGTTCGTAAGCTTCAAACACAAATTAAATGCTCAAAACACAACCATTTCAAAAACTAAAAGCATCAGGATGATCAGTGAATCACATAGAACAAGTTTGGAACAAAAGAGATGATTTCTGGAAAAATTATTTTCGAGCTACCTGAGATTTGGAGCTTTCAGTTTGAGAACTTTCTGGGCTCCTCTTTCAGTGCAAACCACTCCTCTTGATCCCCCAAAGATGTTTGAATGCTCAATGAGAGTTTAAGTTTGCTGGATGATGAGTTTCGAAGGCCCCTGCTTCAGTTCAGTCAAAAATGGCCATGGAGTTTCAGGCAGTTTTAGGCTATGGGAAGAGTTTGTTTGTGATCCTGAGGGTTAATGGAGAAGGTCTATGGTGTTTGTTTGGGTGTTTGATGCTTGTGGGGAGAGATTCGATAGAATCTGCAGCTTGAGGTGAACGATGGCAATGGAGTTTTCAGGCTTGTTTCAGGCTTGAGCTTTAGTGGTTTCTTGTCTATGAGGTGTGGTGAGTTGAATGATGATGAGAGTTTGAGTGTTTGATGGCTGTGGAAAGAATTTCGAAGGAACTTGCAATGAGGTGAGTTTTTGTGAATGTGTCTAGTGTGATGGTTTCAGCCTTGGTTCTTGTTATGTTCAGCTTGCAAATTGATAACTTATTTTAATCCTATAGGTCAGATGATGTGACCTGGCCTATAGTGATTGGTAAGTTTACTTTTTGCAAAATGTCCATTTCTTTGTAAGAGAAAGCATGGCTTGATCTAGGCTGGGTACAAGGCTAGGGCTGGCGCAGCATGGGGTGGAGAGTGAGCTAGCAAGGTCAGCATCCAATGTTGCAAGTTGTGAGAAGTGATCATGAGTGTTTTGCAACTTGTTGTACCTTTGGTTCACATGTGACTTTTTTGGCTAATCAAGCATAAACCATGGGCATTCTTGGTCCAAAACTGATTTTCATGACTTAGGGAATGTTTACATGCTGGTTCGAGATGAACTAGAGGTCATTTAATGCATTGATTCAAAGTTTTGCAAAATTTCCACTTAGTGCACATCTTGAAAATAAGTGATTTTTGCCAACTTTGCATTGCCATAACTTTTGATCCAAGAAGAGTTTGATCATGTTCTTGTACTTTTTGAAAAGGGAAAGATGAGATCTACAACTTTCATGACCAAAGTTTTTTCATTTGAAGCCTTTTTGGATCATGAATCAAGGCTTGAAAATTGACCTAAAATGATGCATTCTTGAAAAGTCAACTATGCCCAAAAAGTCAACATTTGCAAAAACCCTAAATTCTTGATTTTTATGAACTTCAACCTTCCTCCATGATCAAATAAAGATCATATACACTCAAAATGATGAAGATCACCCATTGGTTGGGTCATTGGGGGCCTCAGATGCCCTGATTTTGCACTGACTTGTCTGAAAAGTCAACTCTTGATCAGATGACTTCCCCATGGAATTTCTTCATGAAAATTGATATGCATACTCCCTATACCATATAGAGACCAATGGAAACAAGAATGACCAAAAAATTTGGAGTTATGGCCTCTGAAACCAAAACCCTAATTTTCAGTCAACTGTACAGTTCATCCTGGCTCTGCATCCACTCAAACCCTAGTTCTTGTGATTCCTCTGCATTTTTTACTTTGAGGAGATGGAATATGATGTAAGAACACACATGGACCCCTTTGAGTTGATTAGTGGCCTTTGGAATGGCTCAAGATGCCCTGAGGTTGCTCAGATCACAAACCCTAGGTGCAGATGCCTTAGAAACTATCCAGTGAAACCAAATGAGACATGAGATGATGTGATTGTGTTTATGCATATGAGATGATCACAAGTCATGTGTGAATGGGTGAGGGCAAATTTGGGGTGTTTACACTCACACCCCACACGGGCACACAATTAATGTGAATAAATCACCCATTGCTCACACCCCACACGGGCACACAATGTTTATGGATTGCTCACACCCCACACGGGCACACAATCCATTTGCTCACACCCCACATGGGCACACGATCGTGTTGTAGTCATCACTCACACTCCACATGAGCACACGAAGCTACAACGGATTCACAAAGAATCCCACAACACAAGAATACATACGTTATGCTTCACATGCAAAATTACACACAACATTCTTGAAAATGCATACATTATTCACAACATAATCATGCATTCATCTCATTCAATTATCATACATTTGCATTCAATTCAAGCAATGTATTCATTTACCAAACGGCCACAACATCACATCAAACCCACATTTCCATAATTAACTCATTTACGTTTTATATGAAAAGTCGGGTGAAAGTCGGCTAAAAATTACATATCTTAGCATCATTAGTTTCTACACGTTTTTAGCTTCGAATCAATATAAAGAACGCCTAAAACGGATAACCGAAACTAAAGTTACAAATTAAAACACAACACTTCTTAAAAACCTCCAGGCTCGTTGAGCGACCTTCTCGCTTGTTGAGCGACCTTCTCGCTTGTTGAGCGAGAAGATCTCTGGAAAGCTTGCTGAGCGACCTTCTCGCTTGTTGAGCGAGAAGATCTCTGGAAAGCTCACTGAGCGAGGTTTGCTCACTGAGCGAGAGCTGTGATATCAACAACCTCCCAGTTGCACAACAATCAGCCTTAACACTCCCAAAACTCAAGGAAACTTCCATAAACATGATCAATAACATATATTTAAGCATCATACTTCGATTATAACAACTTCTAACCGATTAATCTACCATTTTCTCACATTTGCATCAAAACCCTAACATTTCATTTTCTCTAAACTTCACCAAAACAAAACCCCAATCATTCTCATATATACATAATCATATACAAGATTAAGATAACAATGTTTATCACCCTTACCCGATTATTCCGATTCCTAGGAGCAATCTTGATGATTTTCCAACTTTTCCCTCTTTTCTCTTCTTTTCTCTTCTATTCCTTCTCTTTCTCCTCTTTTTCTTGCTATCCCTCTTTCTTTTCTTTTCTCACAACTTATTACTTTTTCTTTATATCTTTCTTTCTATTTTTCTCTCTTACTAACTATTTCTACACTTAACTCATTTTCTTCTCTTTTCTACCAAATATCATTTTCTCACAAAATAATAATTCTACACAAAATCTAATTTATCATTAATTAGCAAGTGTCTAAAATACACTCCAATCTAATTTTACCCGAAAATTCACAAAACGGTAAAATCACATATCATACCAACTTACCACATTAACATATTAATTTCACAAATAAGACAATTATTACTCAAATAAAATAAAAGACTCAACAAAATTGGGAAATATCGAATCAGGGCGTTACAACTCTCCCCCGCTTTAGAAATTTTCGTCCTCGAAAATATTACCAGATTCAAACAACTCTGGATACGACTCGCGCATCCCACTCTCTAATTCCCAAGTCATATTGCCTTCCACAGCGCCTCCCCATGCTAATTTCGCAAGCGCGATATCCTTGCCTCTTAGCTTCTTGATTTCACGGTCCCAAATCCTAACTGTCAAAGCTTCCACCATAAGGTTATCTCTTACTTCAACCTCATCCATAGGAATAACATGTGATGGATCCGGGACATACTTCCGAAGTTGCGAAACATGGAATACATCATGCAAATTCAAGAGATTCGGAGGCAACGCCACATGGTAAGCCACAACACCAACTTGTGCAGTAATCTGATACGGCCCAATAAAACGAGAAGTCAACTTCTTCGACTTCAAAGCACGACCCACACTCGTAACCGGTGTAACTCTCAAAAACACACGATCACCTTCTTGAAACTCAAGACCCTTCCTTCTTTTGTCATGATAACTCTTCTGTCTACTTTGAGAATGTCTCATCTTCTCCCGAATAAACTTCACTTTTTTCGTCATTTGTTGTACCATCTCCGGTCCAACTACCGTTCTCTCTCCGGTTTCATGCCAACACAAAGGTGTTCGACATCTCCAACCGTACAAAGCCTCAAATGGTGCTATACCAATACTCAAATGAAAACAGTTATTGTAGGTGAACTCAATCAACGCTAAATAATTATCCCAAACACCACCTTGTTCTAGTACACAAGCACGTAACAAATCCTCCAACGATTGAATTGTCCTCTCGGTTTGACTGTCCGATTGCTGATGGTAAGCTGAACTCAATCTTAGCTTAGAACCCAAAGCCTTTTGCAAACCTTCACAAAACCTCGATGTAAATCTAGGATCTCTATCTGATACAATACTCTTAGGAACTCCATGTAACTTCACAACCACAGAAACACAAATCTCGGCTAGCTTCTCCAAAGGATAACTAATATCAATAAGAATAAAGTGAGCCGATTTAGTAAGCCTATCCACAATCACCCAAATAGCATTATGACCTTTTTGCGTATTCGGCAATCCCGTAGCAAAATCCATCGATATACTATCCCATTTCCATTACGGAATATCTAACGGTTGCATCAAACCACTAGGCTTCTAATGTACCATCTTAGACTTCTGACAAGTCAAACACGTATACACAAAATGAGCTAGATCTCTCTTTAATCCGGAACACCAAAAGATCTTCTTCAAATCTTGATACATCTTATTCGCTCCCGGGTGAATACTTAAGTTACTTTGGTGTCCCTCTTCCAATATCTTCTTTTTCAACTCCACATCATCGGGAATACAAATATGACCACGGAATCTCAAAACTCTAAAATTATCAACCTTGAAATCCTCATTCTCATTCATCATCAAATCGACAAACTTCAAATCCAACTTTTGCTTCTCACAAACGGTTGCAAGAAAATCATTCGTAACATGTAGCATACCAAGTCTCACACTTCTCAGCGTCATCTCACAAACCAAACTCAAGTCTCTAAAATCCTCCAAAAGTTCCCATTCTCTTATCATAAATGTGCACATATGTAACAACTTACGACTTAAAGCATCGGCCACCAAATTCGCCTTACACGGATGGTAATTCAAACCAAAATCATAATCCTTCAAAAGCTCTAACCACCTCCTTTGACTCATATTCAATTCCTTTTGATCAAATAAATATTTCAAACTCTTGTGATCACTAAAAACTTCAAATCTTGCACCATAAAGATAATGCCTCCAAATTTTCAAAACAAACACCACAACCGCTAATTCCAAATCATGCGTAGGATAATTCTTTTCATGCACTCTCAATTGTCTTGAAGCATAAGCCATAACTTTTCCATCTTGCATCAAGACACCACCTAACCCAAACAATGAAGCATCACAAAACACCACAAATGGTTCCGTCGGATTTGGAAAAATCAAGATCGGAGCCGTTGTTAACCTTCTCTTAAGTTCCATGAAACTCTCCTCACAATGAATATCCCAAATAAAAGCCTTTCCCTTACAAGTCAACTGTGTTAACAGAAATGCCAACTTTGAAAATCCTTCAATAAACCTCCAATAATAACCCGCCAAGCCTAAAAAGCTTCGAATCTCTGTAACCGATCTAGGAACTTCCCATTGCATTACCGCATCAATCTTGGATGGATCCACACTAAATCCACCATCAGAAATAACATATCCAAGAAAACTTACCTTCGACAACCAAAACTCACACTTTGACAACTTAGCATACAATTGCTTCTCTTTCAAAATATGTAACACAATTCTTAAATTCTCTTCATGCTCTTCTTGAGACTTAGAGTAAATCAAAATGTCGTCGTTGAAAACCACCACAAAATGATCCAACTGCTCATGAAAAATACGATTCATGTATTCCATAAACACACCTGGCGCATTAGAAACTCCGAATGGCATCACGGAATACTCGTAATGACCATACCGTGTTCTAAAAACCGTCTTTTGAATATCCTCTTCTTTCACACGAATCTGGTGATATCCTAATCTCAAATCAATCTTACTAAAAACACGTGCACCAACCAATTGGTCCATCAAATCATTGATCCTCGGAAGCGGATACATGTTCTTAATTGTCACCTTGTTCAACTGTCAATAATCAATGCATAACTGCATACTTCCATCCTTCTTCTTTAACAAAAATATCGGAGCACCCCAAGGAGAAACACTCGGCATAACAAATCTCTTGTCCAACAAGTCATTCAATTTCTTCTTCAATTCTACCAACTCTGAAGCTGACATACGATACGGTTCCATCAAAATCGGTCTAGTACCCGGAACTAGATCAATAGAAAACTCAACTTCTCTTTCCGGAGGTACATCCTTAATATCCTCCGGAAACACTTCTGGAAAATCACACACCACTGGAAACACACTGAGCTCCACTTCGCTCTCCAATGACAACGATGCAAACAAACCAAACAATTGAGCATCGTCCACTAAAAGTTTCTTCAACTCTTTCGTGGATAGGAAACTATCATCCTCAACATCGTCCTAAGAAGGAAACCTTACTAATTTATGATAGAAATCTATATGAACTCGATTAAATTGCAACCAGTTCATACCCAAGATTACGTCCAAACCCTCCAACGGCAAACAAACTAAATCCATAACAAAATCCTTACCATACATGGTCAAAGAACAACTTACACACACCAAAGAAGTAGTTATCGACCCTGAAGCAGGAGTCTCAATAACCATCTCACCACCCCAAGAAGACATAAACAAATTCAAACGCTTAGCGCACTCAAGTGAAATAAATGAATGAGTTGCTCCCATATCAATAATAGTAACTAAAGGCGTACTATTAATAAAGGATGTACCTTTAATCAAACGGTCTGCACTAGTAGTGTCCTTCCCTGCTAATGCAAACACCTTTCCGGCCGCCTGAGCTTGTTTCGGATTAGTACACTTAGTACTAATGTGACCCACTTCTCCACAATTGAAGCACTTCACAACATTCCTTCTACACTCGGTAGTAGCATGTCCAAGGCCTCCATAGTTTGAATATTTCACTATGTTCTTCCCACAATCAAAAGACTTATAGCCCAAATCGCCACACTTGTAACACTTAACGGGACTAGAACTCCCTCCACCAGATCTCTTATCAAAGTTTCCCCAATGCTTGCCCTTATCAGCGGGTGTCACATAAGGTCCACTTCTAGCTTGTTGCTTCCCTTTCCTCTCATTCAAACTCTTGTAATGTGTAGAACGAGCTTTGCTATC
The DNA here is from genome assembly GCA_963966055.1 of Lathyrus aphaca. Lineage (NCBI taxonomy): Eukaryota > Viridiplantae > Streptophyta > Magnoliopsida > Fabales > Fabaceae > Lathyrus > Lathyrus aphaca. The sequence goes on along the minus strand of OZ014524.1, from coordinate 388,820,141 downwards.
TTCCTAAAAAATTCTACAACATTCCGGCAAATCCGAAAACCTTCTTATTCTATGATATCCCACAGCTTGCTTAATCTCAAGACACAAACCATTCTCATACTTAATACACTTCGAAAACTCAGCAATAGCAGCAGTATAATGAGGATGAAACTGAACTAACTACACAAACTTAGCAGTATAGTCCACCACAGACATACTACCTTTTTTTAGTTCAACGAACTCCATCTCCTTCTTCCCCTTCACACTCTCAGGGTAGTACTTCCCTAAGAACTCAGTACGAAAATCTTCCCAAGTTATCTCTTCATCATCCTCCTCAAGAGCTTGACTTCTACTGACCCACCAATCATCGGCTTCTTCCTTCAGCATGTGAGAACCAAGCCTCACCTTACTCTCTTCAGCGCAGTCCATGACTCTGAAGATCCTTTCAATCTCCTTCAACCAATTCTGAGCACCATCGGGATCAAATCTTCCTGAACTCGTCATTATCATTCACGTCCGGCGCTCCCTGCACCTCCCTAGCCATTGCTTCCAAAGCAGCAATCATTGCATTGTCATTTCTACCAACCATATTCTGATCATTCACAAAAACAACAACAATGGTAAACAACAGTTCAACCATTACAACAACAAGACAGACACAACTGACTCAAACACTGGCTCTGATACCACTTAATGTAACACCCCCTTTCTATACCCCCAAATTAATCAATTAAATTATTTAGGCACATAATAAAAATTTCATTAGAGTATATTTGAAACATGGTATAAAAGAGGCATGTCACATCAACAGTGAAATTAAAACATACAACACCTGCTCATTAAAGATATGCAAAAAACGAGGTAACTTGCAACAGAAGGATTTCATCCTTACACCCGTATTCAATTGATTCAAATAACAGCGGAAACTAATCATCAACAACATCAAACATATATACTTATATAAATATATCAACAAGTTTGATTCACCAAATATTTCATGTTTACATAAAACATTCATCACCAAAATACATATACAAAATGTATCACAAAAGGCATACAGCCGACCCTAGCTACCCGGTGCTACATATCAGAGCCGACCGACCAAAAAGATGAAGTCAAGCTTCACAAAAAAACCTCCAGTAACCTACTCTGCAATGTCTCATAGAGCATCATAAAACAGTAGAAAGGTGAGAAACATTATCATAATAACATTGCATATAATTATATATCTCAACATATAAAATACACATAAAACATGTTCTCACCACAAATCATTTCTCATCACCCACATACATGACAATGTATATAGTTATATATTCACACTAGCACATTCATTATGCACAATTCACATAAACATATATCCATTCATGTTTATTCACACATATACACTACAATGTATATAAACACACACACACACACACACACATATATATATATATATATATATATATATATATATATATATACATATTTATATATATATATATATATATATATATATATATATATATCCCCACATACATATATACTCAAGTATGTTTCAATTCAATACATACTTCATCTCCATATAAACATATATATATATATATATATATATATATATATATATATATATATATTCATGTTTATTTCATCAATTCACAATTTAGATGATAGATGCAAATCATAGAGACCGACTCATGACTCTATGCAAATGCAATGCGGTACCAATTCAATCATCATCAAGTTCACTCAGGAACTAATTGGAACCATCGCTCGTTACCTAAAGTAACTCCCCGTCGGGCATACGATGTTCACCCATTGCTCACACCCCACATGGGAACACAATGTTTATGGATTGCTCATACCCCACACGTGCACACAATCCGATTGCTCAAACCCCACACGGGCACACAATTAATGTGAATAAATCACCCATTGTTCACACCCCACACAGGCACACAATGTTTATGGATTTCTCATACCCCACACGGGCACACAATCCGATCGCTCACACCCCACATGGGCACACGATCAGGTTGTAGTCATCGCTCACACTCCACATGAGCACATGATGCTACAACAGATTCACAAAGAATCCCACAACACAAGAATGCATACATTATGCTTCACATGCAAAATGACACACAACATTCTTGAAAATGCATACATTATTCACAACATAATCATGCATTCATCTCATTCAATTAGCATACATTTGCATTCAATTCAAGCAGTGTATTCATTTACAAAACGTCCACAACATCACATCAAACCCACATTTCCATAATTAACTCATTTACGTTTTATCGGAAAAGTCGGGTGAAAGTCGGCTAAAAATTACATATCTTAGCATCATTAGTTTCTACACATTTTTAGCTTCGAATTGATATAAAGAACTCCTTAAAACGGATATTCGAAACTAAAGTTACGAATTAAAACACAACACTTCTCAAAAACCTTCAGGCTCGCTGAGCGACCTTCTCGCTCGCTGAGCGAGATAATCTATGGAAAGCTCGTTGAGCGAGGTTTTCTCCCTGAGCGAGAGCTGCGATATCAGCAACCTCCCAACTGCGCAACAGTCAACCTTAACACTCCTAAAACTCAAGGAGACTTCCATAAACATGATCAATAACATATATTTAGCATCATACTTCGATTATAACAACTTCTAACCGATTAATCTACCAATTTCTCACATTTTTATAAAAACCCAAACATTTCATTTTCTCTAAACTTCACCAAAACAAAACCCCAATCATTCTCATACATACATAATTGATCGTACCTGGAGATCGGGATCCGATGTGTCTGGTCTCGAGAGCGGATGGATATGGTCGTTGAGGAGAAAAAGGGGTGTACCTGCAAGGCACTCCGATGCTAAAGTAAGTAACCGAGCAAGAGTGAGCAAGTACTAGTATTAGGGTTGAGAATTGAATACCTGACCCTCTCAAATGAGAGAGTTTATATAAAGGACCAGCTAGAAGACTATTGGTTCGTTTTATGAGGTGAAGATCGAGGGGTCCGTGAAGATAGGAAACGGTCAATACTAGCCGTTAGAGGGTCTCTTTGTGATCGGATCATTAGTGGTCGACTGAGGGACCACTTTTCATGACTGTGCTCGACGTCGAGCAAGGTAAATGGATCAGTCTTTTTGGCCCAATAAGAAGAATTGGGTCGGGTCGGAACAATAATCATATACAAGATTAAGATAACAATGTTTATCACCCTTACCCAATTATTCCGATTCCTATGAGCAATCTTGATGATTTTCTAACTTTTCCCTCTTTTCTCTTCTTTTCTCTTCTCTTCCTTTTCTTTCTCCTCTTTTTCTTTCTATACCTCTTTCTTTTCTTTTCTTTTCTCACAACTTATATCTTTTTCTTTCTATCTTTCTTCCTATTTTCTCTCTTACTAACTATTTCTACACTTAACTCATTTTCTTCTCTTTTCTACCAAATATCATTTTCTCACAAAATAATAATTCTACACAAATTCTAATTTATCATTAATTAGTAAATGTCTAAAATACCCTCCAATCTAATTTTACCCGAAAATTTACAAAACGGTAAAATCACATATCATACCAACATACCACATTAACATATTAATTTTACAAATAAGACAATTATTACTCAAATAAAATAAAAGACTCAACAAAATTGGGAAATATCGAATCGGGGCGTTACACTAACGATGTAGCTAATAACAAAATCTTAAGATGTCTTACTAGGGAATGGTTGCCAAAAGTTACGGCAATCAAAGAAGCCAATGACGTAAGGACCTTGGATTTGACTACACTTATTGGAAAGCTACAAGAGCATGAATAAGAGCTCTTAAATTTACATGAGCATGAAGATAACGAAAAGAAAGAAAAGAATGAGAAGCATAAGGATCATGAGAAGAAGAAGAAGAAGTCTATTGCTTTGAAGGCTTCTTCCTCAAAATCTTCCACCAATAAAGATAGTGAGAGTGATTCAAGTGATGAAGATGATGAATTAAATGAAGATATGGGTTTGTTTGTTCGAAGATACAATCGGTATCTTAGAAAGAATGAAATATCTCATTCGGATAAGCGTCTCATCAACTATTGAAGGAAATCTAACCCCTCCAAGATAGATTCTATTAAAAGTACAAAAGGTAAAGGATCATGCTACAATTGTGGAAAATCGGGTCACTACAAACCGGATTGCCCAATGCTAAAGAAAGACAAAGCTGAAGATAAGCATCAAAGGAAAGATAACAAAACTAGAAGAGCATATATTGCATGGGAAAGTGATAGTGAATCTTCTAGCAAAGCAAGCTCAAGTGATGAGGAAGAGAAAGTAAGCCTTTTCCTCATGGCTCATAAGAAAGGCAAGAAAGAGGTAAAACATGCTAAATATGATAATTTGGAAAAATTGTCTTATGATGATCTACTTAGTACTTTTAGAGTTCTCCACCAAGAGGCTAAAAAGCTTTTAAGAGCATTGCATCCAATAAAAAAAATTGTAAATATTTAGAGAAAAAGGTATCGGATAATCAAAATGCGATGAAGGCTCTTAAGAAATCGATGGTAGAACCTATGAAAGAAGACAAGCGATAATGACATAACTTTCATAGTTGCGAAACTTGTTGCATTTGGCAAAAAGAAGTTAAAACTCTTCAATCCAAATTAGACAAGCTATCGCAACCTAAGATAACCTTTGCTATTGATAGTTTAAACTTTAGAGAATCAATGAACAACCCATATCAAAGGTATACTTATTTTGTGAAGGATCAAGATAGTAAATGTGATTCTAAACCTTTCTTGAGATGTCACTATTGTTGCAAGGAAGGTCATACAATTGCTAAATGTCGGTTTAGGAGATACTTGGTTCCTAAAGGAATTTGTCAATGGTTGCCCAAATGCAACCAAATTTTTACTCACACTCTAGGACCCAATGAAAATTGGGTACCTCACTCTCTTGTTTAATCATGCAGGTGGAGTGTCTTAAGGCTACAGAGAAACATTGATTTTTAGATAGTGGGTGCTCAAGACACATGACGGGTGACGTTTCCTTATTCTATGACTTTGTGGCTAAGAAGAAGGGATTTGTTACCTATGGTGATAACAACGAGCTATACTCAGCAAAGGTAGTGTAGGTAATCCCTCTTCTACATCTATCTCTAATGTCCTCTAAGTATAAGGTCTTGAGCATAATCTCATTAGCATTAGTCAATTGTGTGACAAGGGATATAAAGACTCATTTTCTAAAGAAGGTTGCATAATTGAACATAATGATAATAAAGAGGATATGTTTAAAGGCTTGAGGATTAACAATGTATACATGCTTTATTTGAATTTAATGTCCATGAGTGATCCTAAATGTCTAATCTCCAAAAGTGAAGACTCTTGGCTTTGGCATAGACGTTTAGCACATATCAATTTTGAATTGTTAAATATGATTGTGTCCAAAAACTTAGTAGTTGGTTTTCCAAACATAAAGTCCACTAAGGACCATCTTTGTGATGCTAGTCAAATGGGAAAGCAAACAAAAATATCTTTTAAATAAAAAAAAATTAGTTTCTACATCTAGACCTCTTGAACTCCTACACATGGATATTTTTGGTCCTTCGAGAATCAAGAGTATAGGAGGAAACTATTATGGTTTTGTTATTGTTGATGACTACTCGAGATTTTGTTGGGCAATCTTCTTAGCTAGTAAAAGTGATACTTTTTCGACCTATACTAAATAAAACGCCCTATGAACTATTAAAAGGAAGAAAACCAAATGTGTCACACCTTCATGTCTTTGGTTGCAAATGTTTTGTACTAAATAATGGAAAAGAAAACCTTGGTAAATTTGATTCAAAGGCGGATGAGGGTATCTTTCTTGGATACTCAAATTCAAGCAAAGAAAATAGAGTATACAATAAAAGGTTGCTTATTGTTGAAGAATCCGTGTATGTATCTTTTGATGAATCTTATCCGAATGTTGTCGGAAAAGGTAGTGTTGTTATTGGTGCAGGTGCAACTTCAGAAGAGATTGCTAAAGACCTAGATATGTCTCGTGTGGAACCCTTTCCGGATATTGATTGTAAGGAGCCGACTAAAGAGTCTAGTCTCAAAGATGGAGGTCAAACATCAACCTAAAATAATCTACCATTGGAATGGAAAACATCAAAAGACCATCCCATCGACAACATTATAGGAGATATCTCAAAGGGTGTTATCACTTGATCAAGGATAAGTAACTTTTGTTTTTATCATGCTTTCATCTCTCAAATTGAGCCTAAAAACACCAAAGAGGCCTTACTCGATGAAAATTGGTTTCTAGCCATGCAAGATGAACTAAATCAGTTTAAAAGAAATGAGGTTTGGGACCTTGTTCCACCTCCGCGAGATCATCGAGTGATTGGCCCTAAATGGGTATTTAGGAACAAGTTAGATGAAAATTGTATCATCATTCGCAACAAGGACCGTCTTGTTTCTCAAGGGTATAACCAAGAGGAAGGCATAGACCATGATGAAATTTATGCTCCTGTTGCCCGCCTCGAGGCTATACGTCTTCTACTTGCATTTGCATGTTCACAAAATTTCAAATTATATCAAATGGATGTTAAGAGTTCCTTTCTTAACGGATATATAAATGAAGAGGTGTATGTGTGTCAACCTCCAGGATTTGAAAACAATGAAAAACCAAATCATGTGTACAAGCTTAAACGTGACTTGTACGGTCTCAAACAAGCTCCTAGAGCTTGGTATGAGCGCCTAAGTAAATTTTTGATCAATCAAGGTTTTTCAAGAGGAAATGTTAACACTACACTCTTTATTAAACGAGAAGGGGATCTCTCTATATTAGTTCAAGTATATGTAGATGATATTATTTTTGGATCTACTAATATGAAGTTAGTCAAAGAATTTTCAAGTTCCATGCAAGGTGAATTTGAGATGAGTATGATGGGGGAGCTTAACTTCTTCCTCGGACTCCAAATTAGACAACTTAAAGATGGGACATTCATAAGTCAAATAAAGTATTGTAATGAGCTACTCAAAAGGTTTGATATGAAAAATTCCAAGCCCATTGATACACCAATTTCTACTGCTTCTAGTCTTGATCGTGATGATAATGGTAAGGATGTGGATATAAAAAGGTATCTAGGTATGATCGTATCCCTTCTTTATCTTACCGCATCGCGTCCAGATATTATGTTTAGTGTGTGCATGTGTGCTAGGTTTCAATAGTGCCTTAAGGAATCACACTTAAAATCAGTTAAACGCATACTTAGGTACTATCGCTCCCCGGATTTGCATCCCGATGCAGACGCGAACAGTCGGCGAAAAGAGAAGGTGAAGGTGAATTGAATAGAGTCGCCAGCTAGGCATTTTTATCCCGAAGGAAAGGTAATGTTGCATAAACCTAGAAAAAGATGGATAAGACGGTTTCGAATCAGAGAAACTGAGAAAGGGGGTTGGTTACAACCTGGAAAGGTATTAGCACCCAGATTATCCATCATACTCAACGGGATCCATGCTTACAAGATTGTGTTTAAAGGGGTAATGTATGTGTTATCTGTGTGCAAAAGCTATGAATGAATGTACAAGTGTTAGTGCAAAAAGAGAGTGAAATGCTCAAACAATGAGGCTTAGAAAGAAAGCTGGAAGAGGGGGAGACAAAGAGACTTTTGTTAGATAATTGTTAAGTTATGCCTACGTATCCTCTCGTGCAATGAGGAAGTCAGAACACCGTAGTTCAACTCAAAGAGATTGTAAATGAAATTGACTGTGAACTGCTTACTTATCTATGCTCAAGTGTATGACTCGTCTGGCTCGAGTGCTAATTGTCTTGCATTAGCCGGAAGAAGCAATTTCTCGTTTATAGAATGAGTGTGATGAGAAAATAATCCCGAAGGAGACGATTATTGTTTGTTTTTGTGTTTTCAGTTTTTTATTGTTTTTGGTGTTTTGCATAAGTTAATGAGCTTAAGCCTAAATCAAGGATTGTAAACTCATTATATCCTCTCTGATTAGGGATAATGAGCCTACTTAAGTATGAGATAAGCATCTCAACTCAATTACCATGATGATGTAGGATTAAGATCATTAACCTACTTGTGATTATTTAGATGTTTTTGGATTTTTGTTTAGTGTTAAATAATGAGTTTAATCTCTAATCACAGATTAGTGAACTCATTACACCATCCTAATAGAAGGATGATAGATGAGGACACTTAAGCTGAGGAAGGCTCCTCAACTTAATCCATGGTTAGGGATTAAATTCATTATATAACAAACCTTTATTAAGTGGATTTTAATTAAAGGGTGAGATTAAGAAGTGGAATTTAAGTTTGTAAGACAACTTGAGGGGGACTTGTCCATTAAACACTAGGGTTAGTCCCTCTTAACCATAAGGAAGAGATATAACCCTAATGTAAGGCCCAAGTTACAAGATAAAGTCTTGGAGATTATTAGTGTAATTTTACTAAATGGGTTAAAAAATTTAAAGGTTTAGCACTTAGGATTAAAGTTATACATTCCATCCTAAGAGAAGGATGCATGCATAACCCTAGTTCCAAAGTCCTATAACTTTAAGAGTTTAGTCTCTGATTATTGAGAAGAGAAGAGAGACTCAAGGAGACTCAAAGTTAAAAAGCTAAGGGGGACTAAACACAACCCTAAACATTATCATGCTTGGATATCCTATGGTTTTTTAGGCTTAAAAGGAAATACTCTTCAAGGCCACCAATGGAAGAAGCAGATGAAAAGAGAAGGAAGGAGAAGAATAATTTACTTACTTCCTGAAAAAGATAAGTAACTTAAAGAGAGAAACTAAGAAGGATGGAACACAAGGAACAAGTCCACTTCAAATACATATAAATATGCATATGAATGAGATAAGAAGAGGTGAGAGGTGAAGGCAAATCCACCTCCCAAATATCTTACCAAAAGATCCTGAAAAGTTAGTATGAATGCATAAGACATAAAGCATGAAGAAATGCATTGAAATGAGGTGCAAAGACCAAAGTCATAAGTAATTATGCAATGAAAATGGCATATGAGATGATGAAATGTCATACAATGTACATATGAATGATCATACAAAGATGGGATGTCTTGAAAGCATGCTTGGAAGCTTGAAACCACATGGATGTTTATGAAATGAAATGAATGCAAGACATGACAAATGAATGAAGAAATGATCAAGAAATGTTCTAACATGTCCTAATATGTCTAAGATGACATATGAATGCTTGAAATGTCATGGCAAGCTCACATGATGATGAATATGCAAAGTGAATGCAAATGAACATGAGGAATTAGGGTTTTATAAACATATGAGATGCAAATGAACAAACCAGAAGCATATAACATGATAAAAAATTGAAACCAAGCTCAATCAAACCCTAAACCTATACAAGGTCACACCCCAAAGGAGAAGTTCAGAAGCTAATCCTATTGAAATTTATGATTTTTCTAAGTTTGCTAGGGTTTTTGGGTGATTCTCAAAGGAAAATGCAAATCAATTTGAAAATGAAAAATAAATTCATGAGGAAAATAACCTAGGAACCACATGAAATATGTGAAATAATGCAAAAATAATCAAGTTCAAACTCTTCATAGTTAGGCAGAAATGAATTTTTCAAATTAGGGTTAGAAAATGTGATTTTTAAGAACCCTAATTCAAAGATAATTGTGAAATTATGATCAAACCTAAAAAGAAATTTGTATGAAGAGTTTGAAAATGTTTCTAAATGTATTGGAATGGATCATGATATTTTTGGTCATTTTTAGAAACCTAAATGCATTTTTAATTAATTAAAATCCATTAATTAATTAAAAATAACATTTAAATATTTTAAAAATACTTTTTAAATGCATAAAATAAAATAAAAATCATTTTTGGGTTGAGAAAAATATTTGGATCAGAAATGCAAAAGGAAATATTTTTGTGATGTTTTTAACTATTTTAAATAAATTATGCAAAAGAAATAAAATAAAATGAATTAAAAATGGATTTAATGGGAAGTCAGCGCATCCAAAGGCCCAGATCAAACAAATTTGGAGGGAGTTGATTGGCGCGTAAATGGGTGGCTGGGATTCAATCTGAGTAATTTAAATTAATTAACTTAATTAAATGAGATTAGGGTTAAGTGGATCAATCCTGGCCATTCGTACATGCGGGGAAAACACATCCAAGGGTCAGAATTCAATCTGGGCAGCTAAACCCTAATTAGGGTTCTAATGATTTTCAGGTGACCGGAGCTAGCTCCGGTCATCTTCTCCGGCGAGACACTCAACTCAACTTCTTCCATAGGTCAAATTAAACACTCTAAAGCTCCAGAAATGATCCTCTAATCCCCTTAAGCAAGAATCCATCATCAAATAACATTTATATTTCATCAAAAACAAGAATCGAAGTAAACAAGATTTTCGGGCAAACTTTCAGAGAGTTCATACATTCTCAAATCTCAACCATTTTTAAAAGTAAAGACATCAGCATGATCAGGGAAGCATGTAGAACCATTTAAGAACTTAAAAGTAGGTTTCCGTAAAAATTGTTCTTGAGGTATACCTGAGTTGAAGCTTTTCAGTTTGGAGTTTTCTGGCCTTTTCTTTGATGCAAACCAACCCCAATGAGCTCCCAGATGATGTTGCAATGCTTAGAACAAGTTTATGATGGATATTTTGAAGTGTATGGTTCTGGTTTTGCATAAATCGTATTTTTGATTTTGGAGGTTTCAGGCCATTTTGAGGGTTGCTTTGTATTCTATGAGTGATTTGAAGATGATTGGTGAAGTTTGTTTTGAAGTTTGATGGCTGTGTTTTGAGTTTCGAAGAAGGGAATTTTTTTTGGTGATTTTGTGAATTCTGAGTTGTGGGAGCTTGCAGGCTTGGTTCTTGTGTCAAATGAGCTCCATAATCTTTGTTTGTAATGTCTTGATTGGTCAGAGAGTGGTTAGTGGCACAACTTGATTGGTATGGGAGGTTTTGCAAAAAAGTCAAATTTTTGTATTTGAGGTATGGGCATGGTGCAGAGCTGTTTCAAGGGGTGTCTTGGCCTCAGCAGAGTTTGTGGATGGCCCTTGGATCAATAGAATGCAGTTGGAAGGCTTGGATGAAGACATATCATGTGTTTTGCAAATTTCCAACTTTGATAATTTTGTGAAAATGAGGTGTGGTTTCTTGTGATCCAAGGCACAATTCTGGTTCAAATGCATTGCACTATGTTGGTATGATGTTTAGAAGTCAATTAGAGGTCATGAAATGGCTTAGAACTTGAATTTGCAAAAAATCCTCTTTGGTGCACACTTGAAAATTATAGGATTTTTGCCAACTTTGAAAGGTCATATCTTGAGTTCTAGGATGAATCAAGGCATGTTATAGTACTTTTTGAAAAGGGAAAGACCTAATCTACAACTTTCATGTCCAAGAATTTTTCATTTGAAGCATTTTTGGTCATGAAAGAGGAGGTTGAAAATCTTTCCCAAAATGGAAAGTTTCCATTACAAGTCATTTCCAAAAATGGCAAGTTTGCAATTGGCTCCAAATTCTTCAATCTTGTGTACTTCCAACCACTTCTAAGATCAAATAAATATCATAGAACTTCAATTTGATGAAAATGATCCTTGGGTACCCTTGTTGGGGGCCTCAGATGCCCTGATTTTGACTTAACTTGCTCAAGAAGTTACCCAATGATTAGATTACTTCCACAATGCATTTCTTCATCAAACTTGGTACACATGATCCTTATATAATATTAAGAACATTAGAAACAAAAATGACCAAAAAATTTGGAGTTAAGGCGTCTGAAACCAAAACCCTAATTTTGGTCATTTGTGTAGTGAAAACCCCAGCTCTGCTTCCATGCCTTTGCCAATTTTGTGATCCCTTGACTTTCATGAACTTTGGGGAGCATATTATGATCATAGAACACACATGGACCCCCTTGGAAAGCTTCAAGACCATTGGGATGACTCGGATTGATTCAATGGATTGCTCAGATCACAAACCCTAGATGCAGATGAAATGGAACTATGCAGATGAACCAAATATGTAATATGAGATGTAATGCTTATGTTAAAACAAAAATGAAAGATCACAAGCCATGGTGTGAGAAAAAAGTGTGGGAAAATTTGGGGTGTTTACAGCTGCCCCTATTCAAACATGAGTTAGCTGTGTAGGGTGTAAGCACCTGGTTTAACAGACAAACAAGATAACTTGTGGTTGAATACCAAAGACAGTCCGAAATTTGAACTCACTGGGGAGAAGAAGAAAAAGGGATATAAATTGTAAAAGGTAGTATAGTATGATTATTAAATGAATGCGATGGAGGACGACCATCGAGCAGAGGATGACTGCTGGGGGTAAAGTGGTAAGCAAAACGATGACGGGGACGGCCGACAAGCTGGGAAAATGAAGAAACCACGACGAAGACGGCAATCGGGTAATAAAATAAAATTCTCTGGGGATTTAGACAAGCATGGATGGGGACAGCCATCAGGCTTGGAAAGTAAAGTAAACAACGATGGGGACGGCCATCGGGTTAAACTGATGAAGGACGATCATCAGGAAAAGGAAAAGGGACCACGACGGGGACGACCAACGAGTAAGCATGATGAAGGACAATCATCAAGAGGTGAAGGACGATCACCTAGCAGGGTACTGATGCTCTTTATCTCGACATAGGACGAATGCCGGATAGAAAAGGTCAACGATGGGGACGGCCATCGGATAAATGATGAGGTACGGTCATCAAAAGGTGAAGGACGATCACCTAGCAGGGTACGGCTGCTTTCGGGGATTATCACGACATAGGACGAATGTCGGATAACAAGATCAACGATGGGGAGGCCATCGGATAAATGATGAGGGACGGTCATCAAAAGGTGAAGGACGATCACCTAGCAGGGGACGACTGCTAAAAATATCACGACATAGGACGAATGTCGGATAGAAGGTTCCAACAATGGGAATTCCACTAGGGAGAAGAAAGGATGAGGGAAGATCATCCAAAGGTGAAGGACGATCACCTGGCAGAGGAAGGCTTCCGAAAATATCACGACATAGGACGAATGTCGGATAGAAGAAAGTTATTTTTTTGGTGACTTACTGGGGAATGGTAAACACGGACGAGTGCTCACACCTTTAAAATAAAAGATATAAGTATTTTATGGTGTGTATAGATTAAAGATGCGGACGAGCATCCTTAGGACCGCGATACGGACGAGTATCGATAAAAGCAAACGCTAACACGTGTTTAAGGATGATGATACAGACGAGTATCGATCGGTTAAGAAAGGAAAACGGACGAGTGTTGAATCTGCTGAGGAGTGATATATACAAGATACAGACGAGTATCAAAGACTTCTGTAAAAGTATGTACAAGTATTGATCTGCTGGTGAAGTATGTGAAAGACACGGACGAGTGTCGAAAGATTGGGCAACGGACACGGACGAGTGTTTGACTTGTTGGGGAAGTATGACACGGACGAGTTCCAAAAAGAGTATGTACGAGTTATGAATAACTATTTGTATTTGAGAGTGCAAAAGGTATTCTGGAGACCTGCGGGGGTAAGATGACACGGACGAGTGTCGAAAAGAGCATGTATAAGTATAAACAGGCATCTTCTTTGAGAGTGCAAAGGGATGCCTTGGCTTTTATCTGCATGGGATATGAGTTTTGTATATTGCTGATGAAATATTGATGGTATTTATAGGTGACTGGCTCGAACCTGGCTTATGATCATGAAAATGTTTGATTTTTTCCGTAATGCTCTGTATTAGAAGGAATGCTAATGTTATGATTATGCAAAGGAGAGAAACTGATCTGGGACTCGGATCCCGCGGGGATAAAGATCTTTGGTTGGTCTGTTTGGAGGAATAACCCGGTTGGGGAAGAGATCATTGATGGATTTGTCCGGAGGGAGAACTCTGCTTGGGGAAATAGATCATTGGTAGATCTATCTGGAGGGAGAACTCCTTAATGCGGATTTTTAGCAACTCCACTGGGGATGTGTTTCAGGTATTGCTCTTCTGGGGAGGAAACACTGTGGGGAATCAGTTCCACCAACTATGCTGAGGATGAGAGAGATCTGGTATCTCCGGTGGGGGGGAAGGAAATCCCTTAACCACTTTTCTGTGGAAGAGGCTGTCAGGCGTTGCTCGGGAGATCCTGCTCGGGGAGGAGATAACTTCTGGGAAGTAGTGTGTTGGGGATTCAATTCTTTCTATGCCCCATGTTACGAAATATTGTCTGTCTTGAGGTGCCTGCAACCTGTTAAGACAACGGAAAACACACAGGTGTTCCGAGGTATCCTTAACCGGATTCCGTCATGGGAGTTAGATTTACCTGAAAGTAATATATTTCCTGCAAGCATTTTATTAAAATGGATCATATGTTTTATGCAAGTGTTGTATTATGAACATTGGACATTTTGCAAACGAAACAAAAATGTACAAAAACAAAGTGTGACTGAAAATTCTAATTTTATTGACTTTTGTGCCCTGAATAGGCAAGTACATTCAAAAAGAAGCGAATCCCTTGGAAGGAGGAGATTGTTGTAAATTGAGAAAATAAAAGTGTTGGCAATGTTGAAAATGACACTCCAGCGAGCTTCCTTTGCTATGACCTGTATGACCTTGACGTTCTTCTTATCTTGCTTTCTGAAGAAGGATGATTTTGACTGATGCTTTTATCCTTTCGAAGCTTTCCATGTGGTGAGTGATACAGACGAATTTAGAATGCAGTTGTTCGCTTATTCCCTGATTTTGCGTGGATCGCCCTTTCGAGGTTTCAATCCACCAGGATACCCATTTTTGCCTGAGCTGTCCAATACGGCTTTTCAACTTAGCGGGTGTACTTTTTTTTTAATTTTTCCCTTATTTTTGCCCGAGTATTTTATTCTGTTTTTTTTACTCGCCGGTGTTGCACCCCAAAATTTGACCTCACAATACAAGACTTTGTGTACTAAGAAGGTTCACAAGGTTCACAAGATTCACAATATTTACAAGACCTTTCATGAGGTTCATGAAGTCTAAAAGACACTTTATGAGGTTCACAAGGTTCACAAGACCTTTCATGAGGTTCACAAGATCCACAAGACATCTTATGAGGTTCACAAGGTTCACAAAGTTCATCATGGGTCAGAAGATTTGACAAATCCCTCAGGCAAGGCATTCTCCTAAGCAGTGCATCCAAAACTAGGGTTTTGACTTTAATCAGGCTAAATGAATTTCCAAGACTTCAAGTGAGCTTCATAACATCTTATATGTGTGTAAGAACCCCCATGACAAGTTTTAAGACTTTTCTCAAAAGTTTGCTCAGTCAGATGATCAGATAAGTCAAAATCAGTCAAAGCAGTTAAAAAGTCAAACTGAGGTCAACTATGGTCAAACCAAAGTCAAACTTCATGATTTTTTGCCAACATCAAGTATATGAAGTAAAATTCATCATTTGATCAAGGGTTGATCATGATTCATCAAGGAGATTTCAGATCATCAAGAATCAGGAGTTTCTAAATTAGGGTTTCCTCAGTAAAAGTCAACTGAACTTTGACCAGCCATAACTTTCACATGCTTCATCACCAAGTTTCCATCCAAAGCTCATTTTGAAGGAAATTGAATTCTCTACAACTTTGTGTCTCACAAGCCAAGCCCAAAAATGCTTCATTTGGAAGGTATGAGCTAAGACATTATAGGTCCTTTTGAAAGTCAACAAAAAGTCAACAACTTCAAAAGGGCATAACTTGAGATTGGTAAATGATATGGACATGAAACCAGTGGGGTTGGTTAGAGGACTCTTCAAGCTTTCCAAAATGTCCAAGAACACCTTCATAGCATTAAAATTGAAGGATATGTGCCCTTGCAAAGTTGGGAAATTTTTGGTTGGTTTATGAAGAAAATGGAGGTCTAAAACCAATTTCTTCTAAATGGGCTTGCCATATGATGACCCAATCCATACTATAACTTCATGCACGACCCAAGTCAACAAAAATCAGATTTTTTATCATTTTATTTTTATTTATTTTGATTTAATTCATTAAAAATCATTTTAAATTAAAATAAAATATAAAAGTCAAAGATTTAAATATGATTAAGCTTCTTGAAATTCATAAATTTGATTGGTATAGAAGTGGAAAGAAGATCATGTTGATTTGCCTAAAATAGAAGGTGTTCATACAAAGATATTTGATTTTTAAGGCATAATCTCTTTGAATCTTTTTCAATCAAATCTCTCACACAATGACCAAATTTTTTAACCTAAATTGATCACTCTATAAGTACTTGAGACAACCCTAACACAAGACACGAATTTGCAGCCTCTAAGACCACTTTCAAACTTTCAAAATTCATCATATTTTTTGAAATTCGGATTCTAACATTTGGTAGTTTTTCAGGTGAATGGAGCATGTCAATCTCTTCCTTACATATCACTGAACATATACCAATGATCATATGCATCTAAAAGCCCACGAATTGGCCAAACCGAATCAAAGTTTTTAGACATTCATGAGTTTTTCGTTTTCATACATTGGTGTAAAATAAATTGTGTTTGACTGTTGATTCTTGTTTGTGATGAGCTAACAATCGTTTCTGGATACTTTGATTTGAGTTTTGGTACAGGATGAGTGATCCACCATTGTTAGGGTTCTTCGGCCGTTTTAGGGTTTCACGATATATCAATGATAAATGAAATCTAAAACCATAGATCAATTCTAATTAACCTCTGGATCATGTTGGAACATTTAATTTGATGAAATTTTACTGTTTAATTGATGAATGAATTTCGTAGGGTTTGCTGCAAATGAAAAATCGCAGGTAAATTTGAAGCAAAATTCGCAAGAAAAATTGCAGGTCTGGAGGTTGAAGATGACTGGCGCGAATCCAAAATTTGAATTTAAACTTATATTATATATTAATGTTTGTATTATATGTATTGAGAAACACTGATGGCTTGGTGGTGAGTATACGCGTATGTGAAAGCAAGGTCTTGGGTTCGAAACCAGCCTTTGGGCAATTTTTTTGTTCAATTAGTTTGTTTTACAGGATTAGAACAAAAGCATATGGAGGCAACATGTTGACAGCCAGCGCGCGCTAGCCTAGTGGAAATGCTGTTGAGTTTCCAGGTAAAGGACCTGGGTTCAAATCCCAGGTCCTGTTTTTTTTGGTTTTTATTTTTTCTTGTTTTATTTTCTTATTATTTCTTTATACTATTTTCTAAAACTAATTTAAATACTTTTCTAAAATAAATTTAAACACTTTTCTAAAACAATATAAGTAAATTATTTTTCTCTTAAAATTTATATTATATTCTTTTTTATAATTATATATTATTTAATAATTTTGTATATTAAATTACATAAAACCTAATTATTTTCTTTATAAACACTAATTTATTTTTTAAAAAAAACCTAATTGTAATTCTTGTTTATATTTTAATTAGTGAATAAAATTTTATTATAATCTTTAAATTTGTAAATATAATTGTATGATCACATCTTTTAATCATGTATATATTTTATTTAATATAGTTAAATTTTGTAAATATAATCATAATTAATCCTATTTTTTAAATATGACCTAAATTGTTTATATTTTAATTTTGCATATATGCTTAGGAATAATTAAAAAAAATCGTTAAATTAATTTTGTAGTTATATTTATTTCTATAATATGTTTATCATTAACTTATTTTTCTATATAATTTACAAATAACTTAAAACTTTATAATTAATACAATTGTTTATATTTTTCTTATTAATCTTAAATAATTGTTCATATAAAAATTTGATCTTTTAATTATTTTAATATTTTTGCTTGTTATTATTAATTATGTTTATATGATTATTACTAACCCCATTTATTTTTAAATTGTTATTATTATTATTATTACTAACCCAATTATAATTGCTTATTTATTTTGCTTATTATTTTATTTTTGCTTATTTATTTAAATTGCTTTTATTATTATTATGTAATTGCTCCTGGATGTAATATTTTTTAAATGTTTATTAGTTATTTTATGCTATGGTTAGTAAATAGGGAGTGTAAACATGTATGTTATTTAAAATTAATTTAGATCACCTAATTCAAAAGATAAATATTAAATTGAACACTCACACACGTAAGTCGATCTTTGATCGCCATCTCACTTTCTAGGGTTACCTCTCATTGTTGCCTAATCAAACAGGTCAAGTAGGGTGTATAAAGCAAAGTCCCTCAAAGTAAAGTCATCTAGACCCTTAAACAATAAAAGATCAAGTCCCTTAATGGTTGCCTTCATAATGATCTTGTCCCTTTCGAATAATGATGACAGTCCCTCCAAAATTGCTTAATACACCTTACAGTTGCCTACATTAAACAGATGTCCCTTTACTTGTCCCATACATCCAAGGTAGTGACTACCTATTCCTTAATATTAGGGATAGTCTTACCATTTAAAGGATTTAAGAACAGAAAGACTTAAAACTTTAGGGTAGGTTCCTCATAGTTACTTGCTCACTATTCAAAAACTTTTCAAAACACTTCACAATTTCAAACAATTTTCAAACACAAGTTTTTTATGCATCCGTACATGGATCATTATCAAACTCTTATGAAAATTTCTATTCACACACTTCACATTTTCAAAAAACATTTTAAAGTGAGCTAAGTAACTAAGAGCCCATGGATAACCATGGATGTAAAAGGTGCTAACACCTTCCCTTTACATAACCTACCCCCCGGACCCAAAAATCTTTTATAAGGTCTTTCCTATTCTTTTATGCCTTTCCTTTGGATAAAATAAAAGTCGGTGGCGACTCTTGCTATCCGCAACATAACTAAAGTCAGTTCTCCCACCGTGTTACAGAACTGGCGACTCTGCTGGGGATTTAAATTAAAGAGGGGTACCCTTAGGAATTAGATCACTTTAAAATTGTTTTCCTTGTTTGCTTTATACTTACTTGTTGGGTGCTCTTATGTGTGAAAGATCCTAACCCAGATCTAGTGTACCTTAGGTAAATGGCAATAGACCAAGGAAACTGTACGGCGTATACCGATATGGTTGATCTGGTGGCCATAGTTAGTGTGACTTCTTGGTTGGTGCTTATGTTCCTTAAGTCAAGTTGAGGATAATATGAGGCTGCCATATGTTGTCAATACACTAACTAACTTTTAGAACCCTAGTTATCCCATCTTGGCCTTTAGAAAGTAGTGAGATAACCGGCTTTGGTGAAGACTGAAGTTGGTTGATACTCGATACTACGCTCATTGAGATTCTAAACTTGGAGGGTTTTGGTTGGCAAGTAAGTTGCCTACTGAACAACCACCCTTGTGAAGGATCAATGATATTGAGATCCCTTAGAACATGGTTACTTTTGTAGGACAGGATGAACCAACTAACTTCAGGGGAGGGTACTTACCTTTGAACCTCATGCAAGCCTTTAAACCTAGGGCTATGGTGTGACTTGTTTGTGTGTGCCACATGTTTGTGATTGAGCATAACATCATGACATCATCATGCATCATAAGCATAGCATTTTTCCCTAACCATTTCAAGGACCAAGGGATTTATCTTTGTTCTTTGTTGCAGGTCATGGCTACTGCTCGTAGAAACACCATCAGGATCAACTTTGTGGGCATACCTGCTAAGCTTAAAGAGTTGGTTTCTCAAGTGTCTGATCATTCCCAGTTCATCAAGAGACATGGCCACCTATTGGATCTAGTCACTTCAGGGTTCAATGAAGACATGATGAGTGTTCTGTTTCAGTTCTTTGATCCTAAGCACCACTGCTTCACATTCCCCGACTACCAGCTGGTTCCTACAATGGAAGAGTTCTCAAAACTTCTGGGTATACCTGTACTTGATCAGAAACCATTCACAGGCTTGGAGAAAGAGCCTAAACCTGAGGTTATTGCTGCAGCTCTACATCTGAAGAAGTCTGACATTGTTCTAGAAACGAGAAGCGGAGTCAAGGGTATTCTTGCTAAGGTTTTGATAGAGAAGGCTCAAATGTTCTTGAAGGCTATGAGTTATGATGCTTTTGAGGATATCTTAGCCTTGTTGATTTATGGCTTAGTGTTGTTCCCCAATCCAGATCAGTTCATAGACGTTCATGCCATCAGTATATTCCTGAGTCACAATCCAGTACCTACTTTACTTGGAGACATCTTGCATTCTCTTCATACCCGTACTACAAGGGCAAGAGGAACTTTGATGTGCTGCATACCTTTGCTTTCTAGGTGGTTTATTTCTCACCTTCCCCGCTCAGTGATGAAGAATGAGCAAGGGTTCAGGTGGTCCAAGAGGATCATGTCACTCTCGCATTCAGATATTCATTGGTGCTCCAGATCTATGGAGAATGTCACTATCATTGACCGTTGTGGGGAGTTTCCTAATGTGCCACTTCTAGGCATAAGAGGAGGCATTACCTACAACCCCTCTCTAGCTCTACGACAGTTTGGTTACGCTCGGAGTGATGGTCCACATGACATGTTGATTCAGGGTATTGTGTTTGACTACGACAACGATCTGCAAGGTTACCGTCAGAGGTTCATACGAGCATGGGGAAAAGTGAACAAGGTTGACAGCAAGACTCTGGAGCCTAAGTACATTATTCCTATGGAAGCTTATCTCAGATGGGTGCGATCTCGTGCTCAGACACTCATGATGCCATATCCTGCTATCCTGCCAGTTACCATGGAACCTGTTGCTGAATGGGACACTTCTTATACCATCCTTCACCCAGACATGCCTACTGACATGGAAGACTTGCAGAGATCTTGGATCCAACTGAAGGAGCAAAGGGACACTTTCGAGGCTCATTACAAAGCAAGCCAAGAAAGAATCCTGGAACTAACAAAGCAACTTCACGAGGAGCGGAATCTCAACTCATACCTCAACACAAAGAGGAAACGTCCATGGGAGACTTAAAACCCCATCTCTTGTATTTATTGCACTTCATTTTTGTAAGCCCAAGAGGAAAAACAAATTTATTACTAATAAAAGTTTACCTTCTTGTTTGTTTAAGCAAATTTAAATCCTGCGGTTCTTGAAAACATTGCATACGCATTAATACATCATATCATTGCATCACAGGTTTATTTGTGCACAGGTTTCTCATCTTCTCGCTGTTTATTTCAGTAATGGCTCTTGAACAAACAGTTAAGGATCTCCAGGCACAGAATGCACAGTTCCAAGAGCTGATCCTGAACTTGTCCAATGGGCAGGATGAATTGAAGACACTGCTGGCCAAGAAGACTAAGAAGACTAGAAGGTCAGGTGGCCTGATCAACATGGGAAGAAGGTTCAAAGGTCTTGCCAAGACAAAAGAACCAGTTGAAGTCTATGAATCTGAAGAATCTGAGAAAGAGGGAGGCAGTCTCCACAACACTGTGGGGGACTCTGATTCTGAGGCTAATTACTACCATGATCCTAATGAAGACAAATTCAAGATACTGGTGGATAGAATGGATGCTATGGAGTTGCAGAAGTCTTCAGGGCTGGATTTTGAAGATTTGAGTCTGATATCTGGGGTAGTCATACCCATTGGCTTCAAGGTTCCTACCTTTGTTGTTTATGATGGGGTCTCTTGTCCCAAGCTGCATCTGAGGTCTTATGTTAGAAGAATCCAACCTCACACTGCTGATAAGAAGTTGTGGATCCATTTTTTTCAAGAGAGCTTATCTGGAGCTCAATTGGAGTGGTATTATCAATTGGAGAGTGTCAACATCAGGGATTGGAATGATCTTGATGAAGCTTTCTATAAGCAGTATCAATACAATGCTGATTTAACCCCCACTCGCATGCAGCTGCAAAGCATGTCTATGGGTGCCAAAGAAAGTTTTAAGGAGTATGCTCAGAAGTGGAGAGATTTAGCTGGAAGAGTACAACCCCCTCTGACTGACAGGGAGTTAGTTGATATGTTCATGTGTACGCTGAATGGTCCATTTTACAGTCATCTCATTGGAAGCTCATCATCTGGCTTCACTGAGTTGATAATGACAGGGGAGCGCGTGGAGAATGGTATAAAGAGTGGCAAGATCCAAGTGGGTACTTCTTCATCAGGTGCTGCAAAGAAGCCTCCCACTGGGAAGAAAGAATCCAATGCTGTTTATGGTCAACCTGATCGTAATAGAAGGCATCAGTATGTTAGTGCAGTTCATATTTCAAATCCAACTCCTGCAACAACAGAGCAGCCACAGGGTGTCGCTCCCACTAAATGAAGCCGGGTCAAATAGGGTACAGACGCGAACGGTCGGCGAAGGGAGGGTGTGAGAACACACAGCCGTGAACTCACTGGAGATGAATAGAGTCGCCAGCTAGGCATTTTTATCCCGAAGGAAAGGCAATGCTGCATAGACCTAGAAAAAGATGGATAAGACGGTTGCGAACCAGAGAAACTGAGAAAGGGGGTTGGTTACAACCTGGGAAGGTATTAGCACCCAGATTGTCCGTCGTACTCGACGGGATCCACGCTTAAAAGATTTGTGTTTTAAAGGGGTAGTGTCAGTGCAATCTGTGTATAAAAGAGCTGGAAAAGATGTACAGGTGTCAATGTAAAGAATGTGAAGTGTGTAAATGTACAGTGTCAGTGTAAGAACAAGGATGAAATGCTCAAGATAATGAGGCTAAAGAAATGAGCTGGAAAGAGGGGGAATATACAGAGACTTTTGTTCGATAACCGTTAAGTTATTCCTACGTATCCTCTCGTGCAATGAGGAAGTCAGAACACCGTAGTTCGACTCAAAGAGACTGAAAGATAAATTGACTTGTGAACTGCTTGCTTGCCTATGCTCAAGTGTATGACCTGTCTGGCTCAGGTGCAAACTGTCTTGCATTAGACGGAAGAAGCAAGTTCTCGTTTATGAGTGAATGTGATGAGAGAAGAATCCTGGAGGAGACGATTATTGTTTGTTTTTGTATTTTCAGTCTTTTATTGCTTTTTGAAGTTTGTCATAGATTAATGAGCTTAAGCCTAAACCAATGGATTTAGTAAACTCATCACATCTTCCCTCTGATTAGGGGTAATGAGAGTACCTTAAGTGTGAAGTCAGCTTCTCACACTTAATCACCTTTGATGCAGGGTTAAGATCATTAACCTACTTGTGATTATTTAGATGTTTTTGGTGTTTTTGTTTAGTGTTAAGTAATGAGATTAAGCCATAATCAAGGATTAAACAGACTCATTACACCATCCTAATAGAAGGATAATAGATGAGACTGTTTAAGCTGAGGAAAGCTCCTCAACTTAATCCATGATTAGGGATTAAACTCATGACAAAACAAGCCTTTGATTAAGTGGATTTTAGTTAATGGTATGATGATGAAGTGATTTTTAGGGTTTGTAAGACAACTTGAGGGGGACTTGTCCATTAACACTAGGGTTAGTCCTTCTTAACCAATTAAGGAAGAATTAGAACCCTAATGCAAGACCCAAGTTACAAGTTTGATGTCTTGATGATTATTAAGTGAATTGATTAAGAGATTTAAACACATTAAGGGTTTAACACTTAGGATTAAAGTTATACACTCCATCCTAATAGAAGGATGCAGGCATAAGCTTAATCACAAAGCCTTAAAGCCTTTAGGGTTTAGCCCCTGATTATGAGATGAGAAGAGAAGACTCAAAGAAGACACAAAGGTAAAACTAAGAGGGGAGACTAATCAAAACCCTAATCATTGTCATACTTGGTTGTTCCTAAGGTTTGTGAGGTTTACAAGAGCAATCTTCAATGGAACCACCAGGAAGCAGATGAAAGGAGCAAAGAGAAGCAAAGTAACTTGTTTCAATTAAGAAGACAAGTCACTTGAAGAAAGAAAGTGAGAAGAAAAAGAATGAGCAAGCTCAATCTCAAACACATACAAAAATGCAGCAAGGGTGCATAAAAGAGATGAAGAGAAGTTATGAGAAGTGAAGGCAAATTCACTTCTCAAAGCCACTTACCACCTGAAAAGTTAGAAAAGAAATGCAATGCAATGCAAAATGGGATGGAATGGCATGATGAGAAACAAAACCAGAAGCACATACATGATGTTAATGATGCTATGAGATGCTACAAACATGAGGCAACACATGGAAGTGATCATGCAAGCTTATGGATGCAAATGGAGCAAGTTAAGAAACATGAACATACATGGAAAGTTATGAAATGCAAATGGCATACAACAGGACAAGTGCAAGATGCAATGATCAAACATGCTTTCAATATGTCTTAAGATGCTAAATGAATCAAATGGATGCATAAAATGTCATGGCAAGTCAAGGTATGAATGTAAATGCAAGATGGATGCATATGGGAGCCCAAATTAGGGTTTATGATCAAAGCATCAAACACAAACCAAAATCAGAAGCAAACAACAAGATAAAAAATTGAAAATGCATTCAAAGGATCCCTAATCCTATACTAACTCACTGCCCAAAGGAGGGATTCCAACTCCTAACCTAATTAAAGTTCTGAATTTCCTAAGTTTCCTAGGGTTTTAGGGTTCCTTGTCAAGAAAAATGTCAAACAAATTGAAAATGAAAGATCAAATCATGACCATTTAATCTCACAAACTACATGCTAAACACAATGCAATGCAAAAAGAATCAAGGTCCAACTCTTCATGGATAGGCAGAAATGATTTTTGGAACTTTGGATCAAAATAATGCATCAAAATGATTTTAATTCAATGAAAAATTCTCAAAATGCATCAAGATCAAAAAATAAATTTGGTTTGATGGTTGGACAATGTTTCTAAATGTCTTAAAACATTTCATGAATTTTTTTGGTGATTTTTAAATACCTAAAAGTATTTTTAATAAATTAATTTTCATTAATCAATTAAAAATAAACTTTTAAATATTTAAAAATACTTTTTAATGTTAAAAATGAAAATAAAAATATTTTTTGTGTTTTAAAAATTAATGAAACTCTTGACAAAAAGTTTCATAATTTTTAAAACATTTTTGCTATTTTAAATAAATTGTATAAAACAAATATGAAATAAATGAATTAAAACAAAGAAAAAGAAAAGTCAACTGAATGGAGGGCTGGGATGGATCCTGGGGGAAGGGGGATTGACTGCGCGCGCAGATCAAAGGCCCACATTCAAACTGGGTTAAATACAATTATGAATTAATTAATCATAGTTAGGGTTTCTAATGGTGAATCTGGACCATCCATCCACGCGCGAAGTCAACCTAGTCAGCCAATCCAACGCACGAAATTCAAATCTCATTTAATTACAGGATTAAAACCCTAATGATTTTCAGGTGGCCGGAGAAGACCTCCGGTCGTCTTCTCCGGTGGGAACCCCACCTGAAAATCCCTAAAAACCTCAAAACACAACTAAAATGAAATCCAAGAACACTAGAATGATCCCCATAACCCACTGAATCAAAACCCCATCACAAACACCATTTATATTCCCTCAAACTCATGAATCGAAACAAAACATTTTTTAGGTCAGGGAGTTTCAGAACACAATTAAACTCTTATTTCATCACCATTTTCAAAACTAAAGACATCAGAACAATCAGTGAATCATGAAGAACAACTTAAGAACTTAAAAAATGATTTCTGGAAAAAATGTTCTTGAGCTACCTGAGTTTCGAAGCTTTCACTCTTGCAACTTTCTGTCCCCTTCCTTTGATGAAAACCACTCCTTATGACCCCTTGATGATGTTTGGATGCTTAGAAGAAGTTTATGCTGGCTGGTTAAAGAGTTTGAACAGCTTCTGCTCAAGCTCAGGTGAAAATGGTGTTGGTGATTCAGGCTGTTTCAGGCAAAGGTGAAGGGTTCTTTATGACCAGGATGATGAATGGAGAAGGTTTATGAAGTTTGTTCAGGTGTTTGTGAGCTGTGGAATGAGATTCGAAAGCTTTGGCTTTGAGAGTGAAAAATGGAAAAGCAATGTTCTTGCTGGTCTCAGGCTTAGGTCTTGTTGGTTTGGGATCAATGAAGTATGGTGAGATGAGTAGTGGAATTTGTTTTTGTGTTTATGGCTTGTGGAAACAGATTCGAAGAGTTTTGCTTGAGGGAGTGAGTTTGTGAATGTCTTGTTCTTGTGTGTTTCAGCCTTGCTTGTTAAGTGAAATGGCTAGCATTTGGTTTGCATAAAATAATCCCATTGGTCAGATGATGTGACTTGGCCTTTATTGATTGGTATGCTAACTTTTGCAAAAAGTCCACTCTTGTGTAAGAGAAGCATGGGTTGTGTTCTAGGCTAGTACAAGGGTGTGGGCTGGCGTAGCATGGTGTGTGAGAGATGCTAGAATGGTTCAGCAGCCAAGGCAACAAGTGGGTGAGGTGTGATGATGGTTTTTGCAAGTTGCTCACTTTTGGTTCATATGAAAATATCTTGTCCCACAAGCCATAAAACATGAGGAAATCTTGGTCCAATCTGAACTTTAGGACTCACATGATGCTTGTGTGATGGTTAGACATGAATTAGAAGTTACAAATGCCTTGGTACAAAGTTTTTTGCAAGTTTCTCATTTGAGGCATATCTTGAAAATTAGTGATTTTTGCCAACTTTGACACACCATAACTTTTGATCCAAAATGAATTAGATCATGTTCTTGTACTTTTTGAAAAGGGAAAGATCTAATCTACAACTTTCATGACCAAAGTTTTTCCATTTGAAGCATTTTTGGATCAAAAAGCAAGGGTTGAAAAAGTGGCATAAAATGACATTTCATGAAAAGTCAACCATGCCCTAAAAAGTCAACTTTGCAAAAACTTGTAATTCTTGAATTTTGTGAACTTCAACCTTCTTCCATGACCAAATAAAGATCATATACACTCAAAATGATGAAGATCACCCCTTGGTTGGGTCATTGGGGGCCTCAGATGCCCTGATTTTACACTGACTTGTCTGAAAAGTCAACTCTTGATCAGATGACTTCCCCATGGAATTTCTTCATGAAAATTGATATGCATACTCCCTATACCATATAGAGGCCAATGGAAACAAGAATGACCAAAAAATTTGAAGTTATGGCCTCTGAAACCAAAACCCTAATTTCAGGTCATCTGTGTAGTTAAACCTGGCTCTGCATCCACACCATTCCCAATTCTTGTGATTCTTTGGCATTCTTGACTTTGAGAAGATGTAATATGATACTTGGGCACACATGGACCCTTTTGAAGTGATTGTTGACCTCTGGAGTGGCTCAGGAAGCTCTTGGATTGCTCAGATCACAAACCCTAGGTGCAGATGACCTAGAACCAATGCAGTGGATCAAAAATGTAATATGAGATGCTATGATTGAGTTTATGCACATGAAATGATCACAAGCCATGGTGTGAATGGGTGAGGGCAAATTTGGGGTGTTTACACAGGGCAACCAACAGAGGGCTAGAAGACAGTTCACTAAGATCAACATGTCAATGGCTCAGGAATTGCAACACTTGTTGAAGGCTGAACTTATCACTCTGAAAGAGGCTCCTCAGAATCCTAATGTTACCTCACCCAGGTACAATCCCAATGCACGATGTGCATATCATTCAAACTGTCAGGGACATGATACTAATAGTTGTTGGGTCTTGAAGAACAAAATTCAAGATATGATTGAGGCTTGAGAGATTGAGTTTGACCCTCCGGGTACTCCAAATGTGATTACTGCTCCCATGCCAAATCACGAGAAGACTGTCAATGCCATTGATGAAGATTTACATATCTATTCAGTTGCAGAGTTGACCACACCATTGTCTGTTATCAAGAAGAAGTTAGTACAAGCGAGGTTCTTTCCAGGTTGTCGTGAAGATTGTTTGTATTGTACCTATAAGTCGGATAGTTGCTGGAGATTGAGAGATGGAATTCAACGTCTCATGGATAAATACACCATAGTGTTTGAGAGGACTCCATCTTCTGTAGAAAGTATGGTGGATCATATAACTCAAGGTAAGAAGATTGAAGAGGTTGATATGGTTGATAGAGTACCAGTAAGGATCACTTCCAAAGGTCCTGTTAAAATCACTCATAAGGGTCCAATTAAGATTACTGCTGAAGGCCCTGTGAAGGTTGTTGCTGAAGCCAGAGTGGCTCCTATGGTCATTACCACTCCTGGTCCTATTCCGTATACGTCTGATAAAGCTGTGCCTTGGCATTATGGGTCTGATGTTTATATCCATGGTGTTAAGCAGGAACCCTTAGCTGATGTGCCTGTTGATATTGATAATATTGCTGGATCTAGTAAGATCACACGAAGTGGAAGAGTCTTCTCTCCTCCAGTTACTTCTAAGAATGCAGTTACTCCTGCTGCTACTTCCACCACTGATGCTCGGGCCAAAGGTCCTGTCATTGAACCAGTACCTACTGATGTGCCAGTTGCTGATGATCTTGCTAAGCAGATGGAAGAAGTATTGAAAATCATTCGCAAGAGTGATTATGACATTGTTGATCAATTGGGGCACACTCCCTCCAAGATTTCCATGCTGTCTTTGTTGTTATGTTCTGAAGCTCATGCCAAAGCTTTGATTAAGTTTCTGAAGACTGCTCATGTACCCAATGCAATTTTTGTTGACCAGTTTGAGAATTGTGTTGCCCACCTGACCTATGATAATGGGTTAGGGTTTTCTGATGCTGATTTGACTCCTGCCAAAAGGGATCATAACAGGGCCCTGCATATCTCAATTGAATGCAGGGGCACTACCTTGTCACATGTATTGATAGACAATGGTTCCTCTCTGAATGTGTTGCCCAAGGAAGTCCTGAATAAGCTGAGCCCTGAAGATGCTGTGCTGAAGCCCAGTAGTATAGTGGTGAAGGCTTTTGATGGTTCGAGGAGAGTGGTGCATGGAGAAATTGACTTGCCCATCAAAGTTGTTTCTCAGGTTTTTAATGCTACATTTTATGTGATGGATATTCGTCCTTCATACTCTTGTTTGCTTGGTCATCCCTGGATCCATGGGGCAGGTGCTGTAACCTCTACATTACATCAGAAGTTGAGATATCCGGTAGAAGGAAAGGTTGTTACTGTCTATGGAGAGGAAGAATATTTTGTCAGCCATGTAAACACCTTCAAGTATCTGGAGGTGGAAGGTGAATACGTTGAAACTCCGTGTCAGACATTTGAAGTGGTCCCTTGGATTGTTAATGATTATGTAGCTCCTCCAGTTGTCAAGAAAGTTCCTGTGGTCACCAGAGTACCTCCAACAATGGCCTCCCTCAAAGATGCTAGAGCTGTAGTGGATGAAGGTGGTTGTACTATTTGGGGTCAGCTTCCTGATATCCCATACAAGTCTGACAAGTTTGGTTTGGGTTTCACTGCAGAGTCCCAGAAGGCTGTTTGTCGTGCTCGTGCTGTTCGTATCACCAATCAAGGGGTTTTGAAGAACCAGATCAATGCTGTGGGTGACCATGATGAAGACTACAACCTGGATGCTTGGATTTTTCCTACTGTGGGTGCTGGACTCAATAATTGGAAAGCTGAAGATGTTATCCCTATCTCCTTTAGTCAGGAGTAAATACTATTACTGTGTTGTTGCTTTTTTTAAGTTTGTAATTTCTGAACAATTAAAACTCTCAAGCCTTGTGCCTTACCCGGGGCACAATGGTGTGCTTGTTACGGGCTGTCAATTCATTTGCATACTTCATTCAATAAAAATCAGTGGACGTTTCGTTTTAGTAAATATTGTGTCCCTTGTCTTTCTTTTCTTTTATTTTTGCTTTATCAGCTATGTGTTCTTACACACACCCACATCACTAAAATGCAGATCCTCATCCACTCTGGATCCTGTTGATAACAGTTCTACTATTGCCAATTATAATTTCGAGAATCCGATCTATCAAACTGAAGACGGAAATGAGGACGATTGTGAGGTACCTGTAGAGCTTGCTAGGTTGTTACAACAAGAAGAGAAAGCCATACAGCCACATGAAGAGCCAGTCGAAGTTGTGAATCTGGGAACTGAAGAAAACAGGAAAGAGGTCAAGATAGGGGCTGATTTAGAGGATAGTGTCAAGAGCAGGTTGATTCAGATGTTACGTGACTATGTGGAGATCTTTGCTTGGTCTTATGAAGATATGCCAGGGTTGGATACAGACATTGTGGTTCACCGTTTACCAGTGAAAGAAGATTGTCGTCCAAAGAAGCAGAAGGTTCGTCGTATGCGTCCTGAGATGTTAGAAAAGATCAAAGCAGAGGTAATGAAACAGTTCAATGCAAGGTTCTTAGCAGTGACTTCTTATCCTCAATGGGTTGCAAATGTGGTGCCGGTACCTAAGAAAGATGGTAAGGTACGTATGTGTGTGGACTACAGGGATTTGAACAAGGCTAGCCCCAAAGATGATTTTCCACTTCCTCATATCGATGTTCTGGTAGACAACACTGCTCAGCATAAGGTATTCTCTTTTATGGATGGTTTCTCTGGTTACAATCAGATCAAGATGGCACCTGAAGATATGGAGAAGACAACATTTGTTACACAGTGGGGAACTTTTTGTTATAAGGTAATGCCATTTGGTTTGAAGAATGCAGGGGCAACATATCAGCGTGCTATGGTGGCTTTGTTTCATGATATGATTCATCATGAGATAGAGGTATATGTGGATGATATGATAGCCAGGTCCCAGAATGAAGAGCAACATCTTGATCATTTGCATAAATTGTTTGAGAGGTTGAAGAAATACAAGTTGAGATTGAACCCAAACAAGTGTACTTTTGGAGTTAGGTCCGGAAAGCTCTTGGGTTTCATAGTCAGTGGAAAAGGTATTGAAGTAGATCCAGCCAATGTGAAAGCTATACGAGAGATGCCAGCTCCCCGTACTGAGAAGGAGGTTAGAGGTTTCTTTGGACGATTGAATTACATTGCAAGATTTATTTCCCAATTGACTGCCATCTGTGAGCCAATCTTCAAGTTGTTGAAGAAAGATCAGGTGATGGAATGGAATGATGAGTGCCAGACTGCCTTTGATGAAATCAAGAGATATCTGCTAGAACCTCCAATTTTGATGCCACCAGTTGATGGAAGACCCTTGATTATGTACTTAACAGTGTTAGACAACTCAATGGGGTGTGTATTGGGGCAACATGACGAGTCTGGTCGAAAAGAGCATGCAATATACTACCTTAGCAAAAAGTTTACCGACTGTGAAACAAGATACTCACTGCTCGAGAAAACTTGCTGCGCTTTGGCATGGGCTGCTCGCCGACTAAGACAGTATATGTTGACTCATACTACCTTATTGATTTCAAAGATGGATCCAATCAAGTACATATTTGAGAAACCTGCTCTCTCCGGAAGAATTGCAAGATGGCAAATGATTTTGACAGAATATGACATACAGTATACTACTCAGAAGGCCATCAAGGGAAGTGTTGTTGCTGATCATTTGGCTCATCAAGCAGTGGATGATTATCAGTCAATGAGTTTTGAGTTCCTTGATGAAGACATTATGATTATTACCAAAGAACCTGGACAATATGACGGACCTGAACAAGGATCCCGATGGACTATGGTTTTTGATGGTGCCTCTAATGCACTTGGTAATGGTGTTGCTGTTGTGATTAGTTCCCCTGAAGGTTTCCATACCCCGATTACTGCAAGATTGTGTTTCTATTGTACCAATAACATGGCTGAGTATGAGGCATGTATCCTGGGTATTAAAGCTGCTATTGATATGAAGATCCAGTTCCTTGATGTGTATGGAGATTCAGCCCTGGTAGTAAGTCAGATTAAAGGAGATTGGGATACCAAGCATGATAACCTCATTCCTTACAGAGAGCATGTGTTGTCTTTGATCCCACATTTCAAAGAGATTACCTTTGGTCATATTCCACGGAGAGAGAATCAGTTGGCAGATGCATTAGCCACCATGGCATTCATGTTTGAGATCAGCTGGGATGATGAAGCTCCCAAGATTACCATTGATAGATTTGAAAAGCCTGCATACTGCAATGAGATAGACACAGAAGAGGCAGAGTAAAAGCCTTGGTTCTATGAAGTAAAAAGATATCTTGAAGCTCAGGAGTTCCCTGAAGGGGCATCTGTCAAAGATAGGAAGTTCCTGAGAAGGTTTTCTGCTAAGTTCTTTTTGAGTAATGGGATTTTATACAAGCGCAATCATGATTCAACTTTGCTTCGTTGTGTGGATAAAAAGGAAGCAATTGAGATTATGGAGGATATGCATGATGGGATCTTTGGCACTCACTCTAGTGGACATACTATGGCAAAGAAGATATTGAGAGCAGGTTACTATTGGTCTACTATGGAAGCTGATTGCTATCAACACTCCAGAACATGTCACAAGTGCCAAATTTATGCTGATAAAGTACATATACCTCCATCACCATTGAATGTGTTGACTGCTCCTTGGCCCTTTGCCATGTGGGGCATTGATATGATTGGTGAGATCAAACCTACTGCTTCTAATGGGCATCGTTTCATCCTGGTTGCTATTGATTACTTCACGAAGTGGGTAGAGGCAGCTTCATTTGCATCTGTTACCAAGAATGTTGTGGCTCGATTCATTAAGAATAATCTCATATATAGGTATGGCATCCCCGAAAGGATTATTACTGACAATGGCTCTAATCTGAACAACACTATGATTACTGATCTTTGCACGCAGTTCAAGATTAAGCATCACAACTCTTCTCCGTATCGTCCAAAGATGAATGGGGCAGTGGAAGCTGCTAATAAGAACATTAAGAAGATTGTACAGAAGATGACTGTGACTTACAAGGATTGGCATGAGATGTTACCATTTGCTCTTCATGGTTATCGTACCACAATACGTACTTCAACAGGGGCAACCCCATTCTCCTTGGTCTATGGTATGGAAGCAGTTCTGCCCATTGAAGTTCAGATTCCCTCCTTAAGAATTATGAAGGATGCAGGCTTGGATGAAGATGAGTGGATTCAGACTCGACTTGACCAGATAAATTTGATTGATGAGAAGAGGTTAGCAGCAATTTGTCATGGCCAGATGTACCAGAAACGGATGATCAAAGCTTTTAACAAGAAGGTTAAGCCAAAGGTATATCAGGCTGGTGACTTGGTAATCAAGCGTATCATATTACCACAGGGTGATCCTAGGGGCAAGTGGACTCCCACATATGAAGGACCATTTGTAGTCAAAACAGTATTTTCAGGAGGTGCCATGATACTTACTACTATGGATGGTGAAGACTTCCCACAGCCTGTAAACGCAGACATAGTTAAAAAAATACTACGCATGAAAAGAGACCCGCTAGGTTGACAGGCCTAGGCAAAAATAAGGGCATCCCGGCAAACCAAAAGGGTTTGGGCAAAAATTAGGGATATATATAAAAAGATGTACACCCGGCAAGTCGAAAACCTGAAAAGGCGGCTTGGGCAAAAAAGGGTATCCCGGTGGATTGAAAACCTGAAAGGGCAATCCAGGCAAAAGTTAGGGATTAAAGCGTATGACTATGTCTCGTTTGGATCACCCATGAAACTGCAACCAGTTGTGTTACTTACTCAAGTTCGAACAGATAAAGCTCAATCCAATCGTTTTCGTCTCAACAGCAGAAGATGAGATGCTTGAAGATAATGGCAATAGTAGAATTGAAACTCAATAGGATTATTTTTCACATAGCTGATTTTCCTTGTTTTGTAAAAACTTTATGACAAAATCCTCTTACTAGGGTTTATGTCTCCTTGTACAAACTTACCCATGTATGGGTCACTCTTTGATATAAATAAAAATCCATTTTTGAATCCTGATTTACTTTTACCCTATTTACATAAGCGAAACGTCCATTGGTTATGTTTGAATGTATGTATGCTTTTGAATATG
The DNA here is from genome assembly GCA_963966055.1 of Lathyrus aphaca. NCBI lineage: Eukaryota > Viridiplantae > Streptophyta > Magnoliopsida > Fabales > Fabaceae > Lathyrus > Lathyrus aphaca. The sequence goes on along the minus strand of OZ014524.1, from coordinate 388,786,487 downwards.
ATTGATGTTTACCAGAAATGCATGTATGCTTAATATGATTGATGTTTACCAGAAATGCATGAAAATGCAGTAATAGTATTTACTAAGGACGAACGAGGGAAGGAGTCCAACGAAGCTTCACCAGGATCACTCTTACAAGACAGTTACAAATCCCTCAGTAGGGAAAATCCATCTTCATAAAGTACTTCAAGTCACATCTCCCCTGGAATTTATATCCATCTCTTTTATCCTCATACGGATATTCGGGAATTTACTTTCCAATAAGAGTACGACGAACGAAGACGGGAGGTTATGTATACCCTACTATCAAACGAAGACGGAAGGTTATATATACCTTACTATCCCCAGCAGACGGGAGGTTATATATATCTTGCTATCCCCAGCAGACAGGAGGTCATGTATACCTTATTATCAAAACAAGACGGGAATAAGTTCCTCATATTCTTCAGCAACAAATCGGGATTTATTTTCCCTGGCCAGCAGTTGTTATACGAAGATATCCAGACGCTTCAGGCAGTATCATATCATACATACATCATTTACATCATACCATACCATACATATACATAGATATATAATACATTACTTAAGTGCATCATATTATACATGCATACATAATGCATAAACTAATATTACCATACAGAATGCTATCTTGTTTTCAGGTTAATTCTCCAGCAAACAGATTTGTGACTATCAGGACTGCTTTATCCTCCTGAAAGTCATCATCCCTCAGGACTGCTTTATCCTCCTGAAAGCTTCTTATACCTCAGGACGTTGTTATCCTCCTGAAAGCATATTATCTCCTCAGGACGTTGTTTATCTTCCTGAAAGCTATCATCATTTCCTCAGGACGTTGTTATCCTCCTGAAAGCATATTATCTCCTCGGGACGTTGTATATCTTCCTGAAAGCTATCACCCCTACCTCAGGACGTTGTTATCCTCCTGAAAGCATATTCATACCTCAGAACGTTGTTCATCTTTCTGAAAGCATATCATCACCTCAGGATGTTGTTTATACTCCTGAAAGCATATTATCAATCCCTCAGGACTGCTTTATCCTCCTGAAAGCAATATATCCTCAGGACTGCTATATCCTCCTGAAAGCCTCTTATACCTCAGAACGTTGTTCATCTTTCTGAAAGCATATCACTACCTCAGGACTGCGTTATCCTCCTGAATTATTACCTCAGGACTGCTTTATCCTCCTGAATTATTACCTCAGGACTGTTGTATCCTCCTGAAAGCATATTATCAATCCCTCAGGACTGCTTTATCCTCCTGAAAGCATTATTACCTCAGGACTGCTTTATCCTCCTGAAAGCATATTATTACCTCAGGACTGCTTTATCCTCCTGAAAGCATATCACTACCTCAGGATTGCTTTATCCTCTTGAAAGCTATCATTATATCTTCATGTTTTGGACTGCTTTATCCTCCAAGAAATGTATGTGAAGAACTTTTCTCCAAGTGGCATCTTTAAGCCCACTCAAGCATATATAACCCCAAACATCAGTATCACTCTACGCACCGGTGAGTGCAAATTTTTGGGCTTTTGTGTTCAATCCCCTTCAACCTTTCAGGTCACGACTGGCAAATATACCAATCTAACCCCTCAGGTTTCAGAAAATTGAACAGGGGCAGCTGTTGCACCCCAAAATTTGCCCTCACAATACAAGACTTTGTGTACTAAGAAGGTTCACAAGGTTCACAAGATTCACAATATTTACAAGACCTTTCATGAGGTTCATGAAGTCAACAAGACACTTTATGAGGTTCACAAGGTTCACAAGACCTTTCATGAGGTTCACAAGATCCACAAGACATCTTATGAGGTTCACAAGGTTCACAAAGTTCATCATGGGTCAGAAGATTTGACAAATCCCTCAGGCAAGGCATTCTCCTAAGCAGTGCATCCAAAACTAGGGTTTTGACTTTAATCAGGCTAAATGAATTTCCAAGACTTCAAGTGAGCTTCATAACATCTTATATGTGTGTAAGAACCCCCATGACAAGTTTTAAGACTTTTCTCAAAAGTTTGCTCAGTCAGATGATCAGATAAGTCAAAATCAGTCAAAGTAGTTAAAAAGTCAAACTGAGGTCAACTATGGTCAAACCAAAGTCAAACTTCATGAAATTTTGCCAACATCAAGTATATGAAGTAAAATTCATCATTTGATCAAGGGTTGATCATGATTCATCAAGGAGATTTCAGATCATCAAGAATCAGGAGTTTCTAAATTAGGGTTTCCTCAGTAAAAGTCAACTGAACTTTGACCAGCCATAACTTTCACATGCTTCATCACCAAGTTTCCATCCAAAGCTCATTTTGAAGGAAATTGAATTCTCTACAACTTTGTGTCTCACAAGCCAAGCCCAAAAATGCTTCATTTGGAAGGTATGAGCTAAGACATTATAGGTCCTTTTGAAAGTCAACAAAAAGTCAACAACTTCAAAAGGGCATAACTTGAGATTGGTAAATGATATGGACATGAAACCAGTGGGGTTGGTTAGAGGACTCTTCAAGCTTTCCAAAATGTCCAAGAACACCTTCATAGCATTAAAATTGAAGGATATGTGCCCTTGCAAAGTTGGGAAATTTTTGGTTGGTTTATGAAGAAAATGGAGGTCTAAAACCAATTTCTTCTAAATGGGCTTGCCATATGATGACCCAATCCATACTATAACTTCATGCACGACCCAAGTCAACAAAAATCAGATTTTTTATCATTTTATTTTTATTTATTTTGATTTAATTCATTAAAAATCATTTTAAATTAAAATAAAATATAAAAGTCAAAGATTTAAATATGATTAAGCTTCTTGAAATTCATAAATTTGATTGGTATAGAAGTGGAAAGAAGATCATGTTGATTTGCCTAAAATAGAAGGTGTTCATACAAAGATATTTGATTTTTAAGGCATAATCTCTTTGAATCTTTTTCAATCAAATCTCTCACACAATGACCAAATTTTTTAACCTAAATTGATCACTCTATAAGTACTTGAGACAACCCTAACACAAGACACGAATTTGCAGCCTCTAAGACCACTTTCAAACTTTCAAAATTCATCATATTTTTTGAAATTCGGATTCTAACATTTGGTAGTTTTTCAGGTGAATGGAGCATGCCAATCTCTTCCTTACATATCACTGAACATATACCAATGATCATATGCATCTAAAAGCCCACGAATTGGCCAAACCGAATCAAAGTTTTTAGACATTCATGAGTTTTTCGTTTTCATACATTGGTGTAAAATAAATTGTGTTTGACTGTTGATTCTTGTTTGTGATGAGCTAACAATCGTTTCTGGATACTTTGATTTGAGTTTTGGTACAGGATGAGTGATCCACCATTGTTAGGGTTCTTCGGCCGTTTTAGGGTTTCACGATATATCAATGATAAATGAAATCTAAAACCATAGATCAATTCTAATTAACCTCTGGATCATGTTGGAACATTTAATTTGATGAAATTTTACTGTTTAATTGATGAATGAATTTCGTAGGGTTTGCTGCAAATGAAAAATCGCAGGTAAATTTGAAGCAAAATTCGCAAGAAAAATTGCAGGTCTGGAGGTTGAAGATGACTGGCACGAATCCAGAATTTGAATTTAAACTTATATTATATATTAATGTTTGTATTATATGTATTGAGAAACACTGATGGCTTAGTGGTGAGTATACGCGTATGTGAAAGCAAGGTCTTGGGTTCGAAACCAGCCTTTGGGCAATTTTTTTGTTCAATTAGTTTGTTTTACAGGATTAGAACAAAAGCATATGGAGGCAACATGTTGACAGCCAGCGCGCGCTAGCCTAGTGGAAATGCTGTTGAGTTTCCAGGTAAAGGACCTGGGTTCAAATCCCAGGTCCTGTTTTTTTTTGTTTTTATTTTTTCTTGTTTTATTTTCTTATTATTTCTTTATACTATTTTCTAAAACTAATTTAAATACTTTTCTAAAATAAATTTAAACACTTTTCTAAAACAATATAAGTAAATTATTTTTCTCTTAAAATTTATATTATATTCTTTTTTATAATTATATATTATTTAATAATTTTGTATATTAAATTACATAAAACCTAATTATTTTCTTTATAAACACTAATTTATTTTTTAAAAAAACCTAATTGTAATTCTTGTTTATATTTTAATTAGTGAATAAAATTTTATTATAATCTTTAAATTTGTAAATATAATTGTATGATCACATCTTTTAATCATGTATATATTTTATTTAATATAGTTAAATTTTGTAAATATAATCATAATTAATCCTATTTTTTAAATATGACCTAAATTGTTTATATTTTAATTTTGCATATATGCTTAGGAATAATTAAAAAAAATCGTTAAATTAATTTTGTAGTTATATTTATTTCTATAATATGTTTATCATTAACTTATTTTTCTATATAATTTACAAATAACTTAAAACTTTATAATTAATACAATTGTTTATATTTTTCTTATTAATCTTAAATAATTGTTCATATAAAAATTTGATCTTTTAATTATTTTAATATTTTTGCTTTATATTATTAATTATGTTTATATGATTATTACTAACCCCATTTATTTTTAAATTGTTATTATTATTATTATTACTAACCCAATTATAATTGCTTATTTATTTTGCTTATTATTTTATTTTTGCTTATTTATTTAAATTGCTTTTATTATTATTATGTAATTGCTCCTGGATGTAATATTTTTTAAATGTTTATTAGTTATTTTATGCTATGGTTAGTAAATAGGGAGTGTAAACATGTATGTTATTTAAAATTAATTTAGATCACCTAATTCAAAAGATAAATATTAAATTGAACACTCACACACGTAAGTCGATCTTTGATCGCCATCTCACTTTCTAGGGTTACCTCTCATTGTTGCCTAATCAAACAGGTCAAGTAGGGTGTATAAAGCAAAGTCCCTCAAAGTAAAGTCATCTAGACCCTTAAACAATAAAAGATCAAGTCCCTTAATGGTTGCCTTCATAATGATCTTGTCCCTTTCGAATAATGATGACAGTCCCTCCAAAATTGCTTAATACACCTTACAGTTGCCTACATTAAACAGATGTCCCTTTACTTGTCCCATACATCCAAGGTAGTGACTACCTATTCCTTAATAATAGGGATAGTCTTACCATTTAAAGGATTTAAGAACAGAAAGACTTAAAACTTTAGGGTAGGTTCCTCATAGTTACTTGCTCACTATTCAAAAACTTTTCAAAACACTTCACAATTTCAAACAATTTTCAAACACAAGTTTTTTACGCATCCGTACATGGATCATTATCAAACTCTTATGAAAATTTCTATTCACACACTTCACATTTTCAAAAAACATTTTAAAGTGAGCTAAGTAACTAAGAGCCCATGGATAACCATGGATGTAAAGGGTGCTAACACCTTCCCTTTACATAACCTACCCCCCGGACCCAAAAATCTTTTATAAGGTCTTTCCTGTTCTTTTATGCCTTTCCTTTGGATAAAATAAAAGTCGGTGGCGACTCTTGCTATCCGCAACATAACTAAAGTCAGTTCTCCCACCGTGTTACAGCCGGGATGCCCTATTTTTTCCTGGACTTACATTCTGTTTTTATGTCCAGCGGGTCATTTTATGCGAAGTATTTTTTAACTGCATTTGAGTTCACAGGAGACGGGAAGTCTTCACCATCCATGGTTGAGAGCATCAGTGCTCCACCTGAGAAGACTTTGGTTATTACGTAGGGACCTTCATAGTTAGGCGTCCACTTGCCCATGTGGTCTGTATGAGGAGGAAGTATTCTCTTCAGAACAAGCTCTCCCACTTGGTATTCCCGAGGCCTGACTTTCTGATCGAAGGCTTTCTTCATTCGCTTCTGATATAACTGCCCATGACAGATGGCAACTAACCTTTTCTCTTCAATCAGATTCAGTTGATTGTACCGAGACCGGACCCATTCTGCTTCATCCAGCTTCACATCCATCATTACCCGTAAGGAGGGTAGCTCAACTTCAACTGGTAGGACAGCTTCCATACCGTACACAAGCTGATAAGGCGTTGCCCCAGTAGATGTTTTGATTGAGGTCCGATACCCATGCAAAGCAAATGGTAGCATTTCATGCCAGTCTTTGTAAGTGATTACAATCTTCTGCACAATCTTCTTAATGTTCTTGTTAGCGGCCTCAACAGCGCCATTCATCTTTAGCCTATAAGGAGAAGAGTTGTGATGTTGAATTTTGAAGTCCCGACATAATTCTGCCATCATTTTGTTATTCAAATTGGAACCATTATCAGTAATGATTCGCTCGGGAACTCCATATCGACAGATGATATCCCTTTTCAGAAATCTGGCTACCACTTGCCTAGTGAAGTTTGCATATGAACCTGCTTCGACCCATTTGGTGAAGTAATCAATGGATACCATGATGAATCTATGGCCATGTCGAACACATCTGAGCAGGACCATGTCGAAGTTTCGCTTGTACAAAGAGCCATCAGCATTGAGGAAGAAACTTTCGGCCAGCCTTCTTAACGTCTTCTTATCACTGGATGATGCCTCAGGTGGGTATGTCTGATTCTCTAAGAAGAATTTGATGTCATGGAACCAAGGCTTGTCATCACTAGCAGTGTCCACAGAGAAAACATAAGCCGGTAGGTCTAGTCTAGATACCAAAATCCGAGGCACATAATTGGCAGCTTGAACTTTGATCATAGAGGAAATGGTAGCCAAAGCATCTGCAAACTAATTCTCATCTCAAGGGATGTATTCAAGTTTGACTGTTGTGAAGAAAGTCAGTAATATCCTCGTATAGTCATGGTATGGAATCAGATGCTCCTGATGAGTGTACCATTTGTCGTTGGTCTGATTGATTACCAAAGCTGAATCTCCGAATACATTCAAGGTTTTGATCCTGAGGTCAATAGTTTCCTCAAGACCCATGATACAGGCTTCGTATTTTGCTTCGTTGTTAGTGCAGGCAAAAGTGAGTTTTGCCGAGAAAGGCATATGAACTCCTTTAGGTGTAATGAGCACTGCACCAACTCCACGTCCATTCATATGGACAACCCCGTCAAACATCATAGTCCATGCTTCTTCTGGATCGGGCCCTTCAGTGTGAACTGGCTCTTCACAATCTTTTGCTTTCAAGAACATGATGTCTTCATCAGGGAAGTCAAATCTCATAGGTTGGTAACCATCAATGGGTTGCTCAGCCAGATAATCAGAGAGTACACTGCCCTTGATGTCTTTTTGAGAAGTGTACTGAATGTCATACTCTGTTAGAATCATTTTCCATCTTGCAACCCTTCCGGTAAGTGTTGGCCTCTAAAATATGTACTTGACGAGGTCCATCTTTGAGATTAACAAAGTAGTGTGGGTCAACATATACTGTCTTAGTCGGCGAGCAGCCCACGCTAAAGCACAAATAGTTTTCTCAAGCAGTGAATAACGTTGTTCACAGTCGATAAACTTTTTGCTTAGGTAGTATATTGCATACTCTTTTCAACCAGACTCGTCATGTTGGCCCAACATACACCCCATTGACCCTTCTAATAATGTCAGGTACATTATCAGAGGTCTTCCTTCAATTGGAGGCATGAGAATTGGAGGTTCTTGCAGGTACTCCTTGATCTTGTCAAAAGCTTTCTGACAATCGTCGTTCCACCTGACTGTTTGTTCCTTTCTTAATAGTTTGAACAGGGGTTCACAGGTTGCAGTGAGGTGAGATATGAACCTTGAGATGTAGTTCAATCTACCTAAGAACCCTCGAACTTCTTTCTCAGTCCTAGGTGCAGGCATTTCCTGAATGGATTTGACTTTGTCGGGATTAACCTCAATTCCCTTTTCACTTACGATAAAACCCAGCAACTTACCATAACGTACCCCGAATGTGCATTTGTTGGGGTTCAACTTCAGCTGATACTTCCTCAGACGCTTAAACAACTTTAGCAGGTTCACCAGATGATCTTCTTCTGTGAGGGACTTGGCAATCATATCATCCACGTAGTATTCAATTTCTTTGTGGATCATATCGTGGAATAATGTTACCATAGCCCGTTGATATGTTGCACCGACATTCTTCAGTCCAAAAGGAATTACCTTGTAATAAAATGTGCCCCAAGGTGTGATGAAAGTTGTTTTCTCCATGTCTTCGGGTGACATCTTGATCTGATTGTACCCAGAAAATCCGTCCATGAAAGAAAATACTGAGAACTGAGTTGTGTTGTCGACCAATACATCAATGTGAGGTAATGGGAAATCATCCTTCGGGCTAGCTCTGTTCAGGTCCTGGTAATCCACACACATACGCACCTTGCCATCCTTCTTAGGCACGTGTACAATGTTAGCAACCCACGGCGGGTAACTAGTTACAGCAAGGAAATCGGCGTTCCTCTGCTTTTGTACTTCTTCCTTAATCTTCATGGCCATATCTGGGCGAGTGCGGCGCAACTTCTATTTAACCGGCGGGCAATCTTCTCTCAATGGTAGTCTGTGCATGACAATATCCGTATCTAGACCTGGCATGTCTTGATAGGAGCAAGCAAAGACATCGACGTATTCCTGATGCATACTGATAAGCTGTTCTTTTATTGGAGCTTGCAGACTGGCCCCAATCTTCACTTCTTTCAAATCTTCCTCGGTACCAAGATTAACAGTTTCAATTTCCTCCTGATGAGGAGTAATCACTTTCTCTTCTTGCCTGAACAACTTGGCTAACTCTTCAGGCAACTCATAGTCTTCATCAACCCCTTCATTTGCATGATTAATTGGATTGTCGAAGTCATACAAGGTCAAAGCAGTGCTGTTGTCGGTGCAATCTGGAGGATTATCTCTGCAAGGGTTGAGATTTGTTCTTTTTAGTGATCAACTTTAATCTTGTTTAGAAAACGTGTAAATGAAGTTATTATTTTGAAAACATTGCCATTTATTGTTTTGTGCGAAAAATAACAAAAATGAAAAGACAGCGAGCGAAAAAGAAAATTGTTTGCAAAAGATGTCCATTGTTCATTGATATTCCATTTACAGACAATACATATATGGACCTATTAAAAAATGAGTCATAACACCTTGGGAAAGATGCAGGACTTGATGCATGCTAGAAGCAGGAAATAATAATTACTCTGCAGGAGTAACTCTTATAATTTCCTGGGAAGACCAGTTAAGGACTTGTTGGCCCGGGATCCTTGGACAAATCCAGTTCTCCAGGTTGAGGTCGCTTTCAGCCTCGTCTTCTTTTCCACGTTTTTAACAGCATCTGGGGTCAGCATTCCCCCACTTATGAACTTGGGCTCCTTTGCAGCCTCTGCTTGATCTTGTCGGAATGGTTTGTAACCCAAACCGAATATGTCCTCCTTCTTCTCCACAGGTAGCAGCTTGCCCCAGCCTTGGGTGTTTCCATCATCAACAACCTTCCGAGCTTGTTGCTAGGAGACAATTGAAGTACCCATCATATCCTCCTGGGATGCAGCAAATACTTCAGTTGTCGCCTCATTGACATTCAGTGCTTCGAAACCTTAGCTCATGGTCTCGTGGATTTCACCATCCATTTCAATGTATTTGTAGGTGGCCAGATGGCTAACAAAAATATCCTCTTCACCACAGATTGTGATAATTTGCCCTTCCCACTCGTATTTTAATTTCTGGTGAAGGGTCGACATAACTGTGCCAGTGGCATGAATCCATGGTCGACCCAACAAACAGTTGTAGGCCGGCTGAATGTCCATCACGTAGAAAGTAGTTTGAAAGACCTGTGGGCCAATTATCACAAGCAGCTCCACTTCTCCAAGAACAGACCTCTTGGAACCATCAAAAGCTCTAACTACCAGATTGCTTGTTCGGATAGCTATACCATCATATTCAAGCTTAACAAGGGCTTTCTTTGGCAAGACATTGAGCGAAGACCCAGTGTCAACTAGAACATGTGAAAGTACGCCCCTTTACATTCTAGAGTGATGTGTAAAGCTTTGTTATGATGACGACCTTCCGTTGTCAAATCAGTGTTGGTGAAGCCTATCCCATGGCTAGTATTAACATTAGAAACCACTGTCTCTAGCTGATTCACTGTGATCTCCTCAGGCACGTAGGCTGCGTGCAAGACTTTAAGTAATGCATCCCGATGAGCTTCGGAACACAACAACAATGATAGAATGGAGATCCTGGAATGAGTCTGGTGGAGCTGATCTACAACCTTGTAATCACTTCTCTTGATTATCCTCATAAATTCATCCACATCTTGATCAAAGGATGTTTTATGAGCTTCTTTCAAAACTGGTTCCTCAGGAACCACATTTTTTCCTTTAGCTTTTGCAACAGCCTCTGCTTCGGTGTTAACTCTTGGAATTTGTGACGCGGAGAGGCATCTGCTTCGGGTAAAGCCTCCGCCTCCCCCGATATTATCGAACTGTGGTGTATGAGTTAAAGAATCAAGGATGACTCTCTCCCCATTGCAGTAAAGGTCTGAACCATAGTGCCATGGTACATCATTATCTTTTTCATACGGAACGGATCCAGGTACCGTGATGGTGACTGGACTGACTACAGCGGTAGTAGGAACTGTGATTGTCTACGGGTCGTAATATATGGTGACAGGATTTCTGACTGATGGTGGTCGTGAAAGACTGAAGTTGGGTTGTTGTTGAGATTGTTGCTGAAAATTGTTGGAATCGGGGACCATTGTTGGGTCGTAGTATATGGTGACTGTGGAGACGTCATTATTAATGGTTGTTGTAGTTGTAGAAGCGGATGCGGTTGAACTAACATTTATTGAAGTAGTGGAAGAAATGATTGTTGACTTTGTAGCAGAGTCTGTCAGAACAATTGTTTTTGAAATTGTAGGAGGAGTGCCTGTTGTTGCTGCAAGAGGAATTGCTGATGTTGTAGAAACTGTTGATGTTATCTGCAGGATACCTTCTCTAATAAGGCCATTAATGCCATTTCTCAAGCTTGCACACCCATTGACGGAAACGTTGCAAGATTCACAACAGGCCTTACAACCTGGGAACACCTGGCACCTTAAAAGCTGAGGTTTAACCTCGGCCAGAGGTGTTTGAATGCTTGCAGTATCTTTAATTAAGTTCATGGGTTGATCCTCCTCAATTGCATTTATCCTTGGCCCACCGTGTCTGGGCATAGGATTCTTTGTGACGTTAGGAGGTGGCACAAAATTTAAAGCCTTTGAATCAACTAGATCATGGACCTTCATGTGCAAAGCTCTGCACTTTTCTGTGGTGTGACCAGGTGCATTAGAATGGAAGGCACATCTGGCATTGACGTTGTAATTTCGTGGAAGGTTCTGAGGATCTGGTGGAGCCAGAGTCCTTAATTCAACAAGATTAAGCTTTAGAAGTTGTGGCAACAAAGTGGCATAGGGCATTGGTATAGGATCAATTACCCTGTTGACTTGGGATGGCCTTTGCTGGAAAGGACATTGCAGTTGGTTGTTGTTGTTGTAGGACCTTTGTTGAGGAAAATGTTGATACTGAGGGAAATGTTGTGGTTGCGGAGTGTATTGTTGTTGAGGAGGTGGAGTGGGAATTGTGACAGCGGCAATTGATCTTGGCATATACTGCGGCTTCCTCTGCCCATGTGTACTGAATTGGTTTCACCCGACCTTCGAGGCCCTGCGAAAGGTTTCCTTGTGCTGCTTTAGTTGGCGCCGTTATTAGAAATCTTACCTATTTTTAACAAACTCTCAATCCTTTCTCCTGCTATGACTACGTCTGCAAAGCTAGTGGAAGAGAAAGCAGCTAACCTATCAATGTATGTCCCCTGTAGGGTGTTCATAAACATATTTTCCATTTCTCTTTCCGACATTGGGGGTTGAACAGCAGCAGCTAATTTTCTCCATCTCTGAGCATACTCTCTGAAGCTTTCCCTGGAGGATTGTGACATACCCATTAGAAGAGTTTTGTTAGGAGCCATTTCTAAATTGTATTGATATTGGCGAATGAAAGCCTCGGCCAAATCTTTCCAATTTCTGATTGTTGCCCTGGTCAGATGGGAGTACCACTCACGGGATGCCCCTGTCAAGATATCTTCAAAATAGAATATCCATAGCTTTTCATCCATAGTGTAAGCCTTCAATCTTCCCAGAAATGATTGAAGATGGGTGCGAGGGCAAGATGTCCCATTATATCTTTCAAAGCAGGGAGGTTTGAATTTGTGAGGAATTCTTACTCCCTCCACCAGCCCCATATCCATAACATCAAACCCTAAGGAGTTTTGAGACTCCAGAGATCTCAAAATTTCTGCTATCTCGTCCAGACGACGATCATAGACTTCATCTCTTGCTCAAACTACCGTGAACTGTTCTTCCTGAGGGTCCTCTTGCAAGGCACTCCTCCAGTAATACCATGGGTATTCCTGATAGCATTAATGTCAGGGTTGAGATGAGGCCCAAACTCCAGGGGGTCAGTACGAGGATGTACATGATCATTGTTGCTGGTACCCCCTGTGCCTGGGTGATTTTCTTCAGGAGTTTGCTGCTCGACCAACTCTCTTAATCTTTCTTGGCTTTGGGCCAACCCAGTCATTACTGCCATGAACTGGTTCATCTGAGCCCTCATTTCAGTTATTTCATTAGCCATCTGGGTGTTCACGTCAGTCAGATCTTGTTGAACCTGGTCCATCTGTAAGCTCGGAAGGTTGTTTCTTGTAGGATACCGGTGAACTCTGTTGATGGGGAAGACCCTCCTACGAGCAATGTTTCCTGAAACCACAACAAAGTGAGAAAACAACAAACAAAAACCTACAAAACAAAGAATGAGGTTAGTATGCAATGCAGTATGTCTATTTTTCTTCCAAGGGTATCCGGTTTGGTTCTTTTGTTTTGACCTTCCAGACCTCGAGGAATGATGATGTTGAAGAGAAATGAAGCCCAAAGAATAACACGCAAACCATATATTACAAATGCAAAGGTTCATAGTTCATGATTACAACAAGTTCCCATGATGGGTCAAAATACAACAAAATCAGCAAAAGTACAAACAAAATGAAGTACAAATACAAAGAAATCAAACCTCCAGCCCATAATCATCCTCTCTGACTTCCTTTAGGAGAGCATGAGTCACTGGTCCTACTGGATGCTCTCTGATAGTCTTGATAAGAAGGTTCCTAGTGCCAATAGCAATTGTCAACTTCTTATATTTGTCTTGGTCTTTTGATCTCTTCAACCCCACCCGGAGTTTCAACTCAGAGATTTCCTTCTGTGCTGCTAACAAGGCTTCCTGATTCTTCTTCTCATTAGCTTCCAGTTGCTCTATCTTAGCTTGGGTCTTCTGATCTTCCTATGAACGAGTCTCAGTAATTCTGATCCATCTAGCCTGACTCTCTTCCAAGTAGTGCTCAGCTCTGGATTTCTGAATCTTGGCTTCCTTGCAAGCATTCTTCAATACCAACTACCCTGCTCGGGATCTTCTGATGTAATCATCTGTCTTCTTAATCTTGGTCATATGCTCGACCCGGAGCTTCTCTAACCTCTCATTGTCCAGGCGACTATCATTCCTCTCCCAGAGGGTCTTCTTTAGAGCTTTAGAAAGCTAAGTATTCCTTTTCCTCAACTTCTCAAACTCCTCTAAACTGAATGTAGCTACAGGCTCTACTGCTGATGGTCCAGGCACATCCTCTAAGGTGAATGGAATGTGGGTGATATGTCCTCTGATATGTGACCAATCAAGATATTAAGCTGAAGCTATGTTGTTGCACTTGCCAAGAATGGCAGTCCCTTTTGTCTTAATGTTGTCCCAAGCCCAGGCTGCTTGTCGGGCAATGGCATGGTTATGCTGAATGTCACAGTAAAGGGTTTCTGATAAGTCCTGCTCTCTTGGTGGATGTACCAAGGCATACTCTAGTTGCCTTTTGAATAGCAAAGAATTGTAGTTGATGCAACCCTTCACTCCAATTAGAGGTACATTGGGATACTGCCCACAGCTGGTAATTATGTCTCTACCCTTGGTGCTCTGAGTACACCACCTGATGTCTTCTGAAGTGAGAGCAATCATTCTCTTAGCCCAATTTATTGACTGGTGAGGATTCAAGAAAGCTTCTGACTTTGGCAAGTGCCTCAATAGCCAACAATAAAAGAAAGGTGCACAACATCTGACTAATCTTCCCCTCTGCTTCTCATTCCTTTGAAGCACTGAGTAGTAGAAATCCCCAAGCAAGGTAGGAACTGGATTCTTCAGCAAGAAGAGATGGATATCATTCTTTCTTACAAACTTAGGCTCGTTTGCAAATAAGATGATACCATATACGCTAAGGGCCAAAAGAGCACAAACAGTGTCCCACTTCCCTGCTGCAGCATGACTGATGGCCTGAGTGATCAAGAAGTCCAAATGGAGGCCTGGGATTCCAGCCTTAGTGGTCATATGCTGATCAATGATGGTGGTTTCCAAATATAGAGCCTTAGCTATATCTTCATTCCTGGGAGCAGTCATATCAGGGTTGAAAGGAATCCCTCTCCTGATGGGGCCACCCAACAACATGGAAAACTCCTCTAACAAAGGACCCAACTGAAAGTCTGAAAAGGTAAAACATATGAGAGGAGGTTCATAGAACTGAAGGCAAGGGTGGATCATACTCCTCTGTAAGGCATCCAAGTCCATGATCATGTCCATAATGCCACCATAATGTTCCCTGAATAAAGGGACATGACCAGGAGTGATGAGTGTCTGAATCTGCCTGATGCCTGCTAGGGAGGGCTCAAAGAAATGGTATGTGATGTTGCTCTTCCTGGATGTGTCCATACTAATAAAGGATGCTGATGAAGATAACTGAGGAGAAGCACTGATGGAGGTAACTGATGAAGGTGCTGAAGAGAATCTCTGATGAAGATAGCTGATGAAGATGAACAGTCAAAACCAAACCAAAGATGATATGGATACCCTGTAAAACAAATAGACAAATGTTAAAATGATGCAAAATGATGTATGCAGAATGATATGCAAGGGTTTTTGATCAAGTGTTGGATCTGTTATCTGCCTTGATAAGGTCCATGTGTGTTCATAAGTCCAGATGAAGGCTTAGAGAACCAGTAACCAGGTGGGGGACTCAAATAAAGAGTCACAAGTCCAAGGTTTCATTGGATCAATCTAAAATGATGTAACCTTAAAACAAATCTGGTAACAGGGTATGATGAGGCCAAGGGTTCCTGCAAACCTGTAAACATCCTAACCCCCTTACAGGTATTGTTCTAGAACAAGGATCCTCAGACTTGGATCAGTTACGAGAAGTGTAAACACTTCTAACTCGGAGGTACAATGTTTACAATAATCATAAAGGATCCTCCTCTAATTCACCTCAGATGATGAAGGTCATAAAAAGGTCATCCAGACTTAGCAGGCTTCCTAGATAGCCCTAGTACTACAGGAAATCCATAGCACAGAGTTCTCAAGAAGAAACCCATGTTTGAACCGTGTTTCATATTCCCGCACCAGACCGAAATGGAATGGGAAAGAATATGAAGCCATTCTATCCTATGTGCCACTAAGGCTCCCGGTATGGAACCTTGCTCAATGAATATCCCTCCCACTAAGGCAAACAAAAGATCCAACACATGATATGATGACAATAGTATGAAATGCATAAAAACAGTAAATGAAAGCAATAAAGAAAGTTGTACAGAAAGCAATAAATAACGCAATAAACAAAAAGCACATATAGCATATAACACCCCCATAAACACAAATCAAACAAGCGCTAGGAGAAACCCGCAAAAAGAACCAGAAGCCCTGGTTGCAAGATAAGATTTCCCCAACAGAGTCGCCAAGCTGTCGCTCCCCAGAATTGCATCCCGGTGCAGACGCGAACGGTCGGCGAAAAGAGAAGGCGAATGTGAATTGAATAGAGTCGCCAGGTAGGAATTTTTATCCCGAAGGAAAGGTAATGCTGCATAAACCTAGAAAAAGATGGATAAGACAGTTGTGAACCAGAGAAACTGAGAAAGGGGTTTGGTTACAACCTGGGAAGGTATTAGCACCCAGATTGTCCGTCGTACTCGACGGGATCCACGCTTACAAGATTGTGTTAAAAGGGGTAATGTATGTGTTATGTCTGTGCAAAATCTATCAATGAATGTACAGGTGTTAGTGCAAAAAGAGAGTGAAATGCTCAAAGACTGAGGCTTAGTAAGAAAGCTAGAAGAGGGGGGAGACAAAGAGACTTTTGTTCGATAACTGTTAAGTTATGCCTACGTATCCTCTTGTGCAATGAAGAAGTCAGAACACCGTAGTTGGACTCAAAGAGACTGAAAATGAAATTGACTGTGAACTGCTTACTTATCTATGCTCAAGTGTATGACTCGTCTGGCTCGAGTGCTAACTGTCTTGCATTAGCCGGAAGAATCAAGTTCTCGTTTATAGAATGAGTGTGATGAGAAAAGAATCCTGAATGAGACGATTATTGTTTGTTTTTGTGTTTTCAGTTTTTTATTATTTTTGGTGTTTTGCATAAGTTAATGAGCTTAAGCCTAAATCAAGGGTTGTAAACTCATTATATCCTCCCTGATTAGGGATAATGAGCCTACTTAAGTATGAAATAAGCATCTCAACTCAATTACCATGATGATGTAGGATTAAGATCATTAACCTACTTGTGATTACTTATATTTTTTTGGATTTTTGTTTAGTGTTAAGTAATGAGTTTAATCTCTAATCACAGATTAGTGAACTCATTACACCATCCTAATAGAAGGATGATAGATGAGGACACTTAAGCTGAGGAAGGCTCCTCAACTTAATCCATGGTTAGGGATTAAATTCATTATATAACAAACCTTTATTAAGTGGATTTTAATTAAGGGGTTAGATTAAGAAGTGGATTTTAAGTTTGTAAGACAACTTGAGGGGGACTTGTCCATTAAACACTAGGGTTAGTCCCTCTTAACCATAAGGAAGAGATAGAACCCTAATGTAAGGCCCAAGTTATAAGATAAGGTCTTGGTTATTATTAGTGTGATTTGATTAAGAGGTTTAAACAAATTAAAGGTTTAACACTTAGGATTAAAGTTATACACTCCATCCTAAGAGAAGGATGCAGGCATAACCCTAGTTCAAAAGTCCTAAAAGTTTAAGAGTTTAGTGTCTGATTATTGAGAAGAGAAGAGAGACTCAAGGAGACTCAAAGGTAAAAAGCTAAGGGGGACTAAACACAACCCTAAACACTATCATGCTTGGATATCCTATGGTTTGTTAGGCTTAAAAGGAAAGACTCTTCAAGGCCACCAATGGAAGAAGCAGATGAAAAGAGAAGGAAGGAGAAGAATAAGTTACTTACTTCCTGAAGAAGATAAGTAACTTAAAGAGAGAAACTAAGAAGGATGGAACACAAGTGAACAATTCCACTTCAAAGACATATAAATATGCATATGAATGAGATAAGAAGAGGTTAGAGGTGAAGGAAAATCCACCTCCCAAATATCTTACCAAAAGATCCTGAAAAGTTAGTATGAATGCATAAGACATAAAGCATGAAGAAATGAATTGAAATGAGGTGCAAAGACCAAAGTCAGAAGTAATTATGCAATGCAAATGGCATATGAGATGATGCAATGTCATACAATGTGCATATGAATGATCATACAAAGATGGGATGTCTTGAAAGCATGCTTGGAAGCTTGAAAACCCATGGATGTTTATGAAATGAAATGAATGCAAGACATGACAAATGAATGAAGAAATGATCAAGAAATGTTCTAACATATCCTAAGATGTCAAAGTTGACATATGAATGATTGAAATGTCATGGCAAGCTCACATGATGATGAATATGCAAAGTGAATGCAAATGAACATGAGGAATTAGGGTTTTATGAACATATGAGATGCAAATGAACAAACCAGAAGCATATAACATGATAAAAAATTGAAACCAATCTCAATCAAACCCTAAACCTATACAAGGTCACACTCCAAAGGAGAAGGTCAGAAGCTAATCCTATTGAAAGTTATGATTTTTCTAAGTTTGCTAGGGTTTTTGGGTGATTCTCAAAGGAAAATGCAAATCAATTTGAAAATGCAAAATAAATTCATGAAGAAAATAACTTAGTAACTACATGCAATATGTGAAATAATTCAAAACGAATCAAGTTCAAACTCTTCATGGTTAGGCAGAAATGAATTTTTCAAATTAGGGTTAGAAAATGTGATTTTTAAGAACCTTAATTCAAAGATAATTGTGAAATTATGATCAAACCTAAAAAGAAATTTGTATGAAGAGTTTGAAAATGTTTCTAAATGTATTGGAATGGTTCATGATTTTTTTGGTAATTTTGAGAAACCTAAATGCATTTTTAATTAATTAAAATCCATTAATTAATTAAAAATAACATTTAAATATTTTAAAAATACTTTTTAAATGAAAAAAATAAAATAAAAATCATTTTTGGGTTGAGAAAAATATTTGGATCAGAAATGCAAAAGGAAATATTTTTGTGATGTTTTCAACTATTTTCAATAAATTATGCAAAAGAAATAAAATAAAATGATTTAAAAATGGATTTAATGGGAAGCCAGCGCATCCAAAGGCCCGGATTCAAACAAAATTGGAGGGAGTTGACTGGCGCGTAAATGGGTGGCTGGGATTAAATCTGTGTAATTTAAATTAATTAAATGAGATTATGGTTAAGTGGATCTATCCTGGCCATTCGTACACGCGAGTAAAACACATCCAAGGGTCAGATTTCAAATTGGGCAGCTAAACCCTAATTAGGGTTCTAATGATTTTCAGGTGACCGGAGCTAGCTCCGGTCATCTTCTCCGGCGAGACACGCAACTCAACTTCTTCCCTAGGTCAAATTAAACCCTCTAAAGCTCCAGAAATGATCCTCTAATCCCCTTAAGCAAGAATCCATCATCAAATAACATTTATATTTCATCAAAAACAAGAATCGAAGCAAACAAGATTTTCGGGCAAACTTTCAGAGAGTTCATACATTCTCAAATCTTAACCATTTTTTAAAGTAAAGACATCAGCATGATCAGGGAAGCATGTAGATGTCGCTCCCGGGATTTTCATCCTAGTACAAACGCGAAAGTGGCGCGGAAAGGTTAGAGTCGCCAGCCAGACATTTTTATCCTGAATGAATGGGAAAGGTAATGTTGCACAAACCTGAGGAAGAAGGAAAGGACAAGGTCCTGCGAACCAAAGATCTGAGTTCGGGAGTCGGTTACGAACTGGGAAGGTATTAGCACCCCAGATCGTCCGTCGTACCCGACGGGATCCACGCTTGCTTATTTTGTTTCAAAGGGTGAGAAGAATAACTGCTGCTGAATAAAACTGCTAACTGGAAATTGGAAATGAGAAAGGGAATCGGAAAAGAAAATGGAATGAAAGGGGGAAATGTAGGGAAAATAAAGAATGTGCTCGAACGGGCCCTACCCCGCTGCCTACGTACCTCATCGGGATAATGAGGATCAGAGTCGACGTAGTTCGTCTAACCTAGGTGGGAACTATTTGTTTGTTTTTTTTACAGCTGGAACTGCGTATGTCTATGCTCAGGTGTTGCAGGCTCGTCTGGTACGAGTGCGTTTACCGTCTTGCATGCGAGACAAGTCGTCGCGAATTCGCGTTGTGAGTGAATGAGATGAGAAGAGAAGTTCCCGCAGGATAGTCGCTTGTTATTTGTTTTTGTCTTTTAAAAGAAGTGTTTTGAATTTGTTTGTAAACGGTCTTGTACTAAGACCTATCCATCGCGGGAAGTATTTACACCTCGCCCCGAAACAGGACGCGTATAAACACTCCGCAACAAAGTCTCGTGTCGTACAAGATTGTTCGGCTTTTATTCTTAAATGTTTTATTGCTTTTCTTCATGAGATGAGAAAGAATGACTCAAGTTGATAAAAGGAAAAATCTAAGGGACTAAGACTCAATCCTATTTTTGTTATGTATTTACAAAGTGGTCCTAATGGTTAGTGAGGCTTTCTAGCCTAATGGAAAAACTAGAAAACTATTAGAATTCAACTTACTTCTTAATGAAGTTAAGTTGGTTCTAAGAACAAATGGGGAAACCTATACAAGTTGTAAAATCAAAATAAGGCAAACAATGAAATTAAACATAAGAAATAAAATTCTACAAATGCATTAGAGGCATGAATTAAAAATAGTCTATTTTTATTTATTCTAATTCTACATGGAAATGAAATTTCAAGCCTAAGTACTAAATCTAAATCAAACCTAATGCTCATCTAAAAAAATGAATTTTAACTAGCCTAAGTCTAAATTATTCTATGACTAAATCTAACCTAGACTATTATTATTTTTTTGAATTATTTCTAACTATGATTAAACTAATGGGATTTATGCATAACTAGGCCTAAAACTAATATTCTAAAAAAATACTAAAACTTCTAGAAAAATTGTGAAAATTAAACTATAGGGTCTTACCACTATCTAAAATATTATACTAAGAGGGATTCTAAAAAATCTTATTTTTTCTATGCCTAACAATTATTTAATTTCAGCTAAGATTAACCATTATTTTCCTAAGGATTACTCCACTAAAACCTAAGATAAAAGGTCCTAAAAATTCCATAAAAAATATCCTAAGAATTATTATGAGTCCTCTAATTACAGAAAAAA
Source organism: Lathyrus aphaca (assembly GCA_963966055.1). Lineage (NCBI taxonomy): Eukaryota > Viridiplantae > Streptophyta > Magnoliopsida > Fabales > Fabaceae > Lathyrus > Lathyrus aphaca. The sequence goes on along the minus strand of OZ014524.1, from coordinate 388,765,922 downwards.
GAATGGCTCAAAAATCCTACTGGAAGTTACCTAAATAAAATCAACAAAATCCAGCACCATTAAAGGAAATCCAAATAAGCTAATTAAAAGAAAAATCAGAATTAAATCGAAAAATAACCAAAATTCAGGAAGAAAAAAAAGTACCAAAAATTTCTAATTAGACTTATTAACCTACTGGAATTTTTATAGAATTTTCTCATGCTTTTTCCTATTTTCTATAGATTTGTTTCTAACCTATACAAAAATTTAAAAAAAAGAAAATGGTGCATTAAAGTGGCGTATCGAGATTACTTACTTGAATGACATGCCGATTCTTCACATAAAAGAAATCCGAAAAAACCTTAAGCAAGGCCTTGTAGTCTCCTATGAGCAAAATAAATGCTCATCTTCCATAATCTCTTTGCGAATATCCACCATATCAAAACCGATCCAATATCGATAAAACTCATGAACACGTAAGTTCAAAATTAGTTCTAAACAAATAATTAAAATTAATGCAAAAATTCTAACTAAATTTGTCAAGAAACTAATCCAAATTTAAATCAACAAAAATAATTTCAACGATAAAATTAGTCCATATCTTTTTTTAACAAGAAATTTAACTAAACATTTGCCAAAAATAAAGAATATTGAAGGTGTAATGAGGAATCCAGCTGCTGTAAATAACAATAAGTTGGCCCAAGGCCCAGTCCTCTTTATAGTAAACCCGCAGAGGGGGTGCATTAAGTTAAACACGGGTACGAATAGCTATCAAACGGCCCAAGGCCCACATTCGTGTGAGGATAGTGGTGGAGTGGAGGGTATGAACCCAATTTCAGTGGTGTTGATAGTGAATCCATGGAGGATGTTGAGCCCAAACCCAATTTGAAACCCTAAATGCTTATGAAATACATAACAAGAACAAGGATCCTTCTTCTTCTTTACAGCGCCGTCTCCCTGTTCTTCTTCCTCGAGACACCATTGTTCCTCCCTTCTTCTTCTTCGGAGAAAAACAAACTCACCAAAAACATCTTAGCCTACGCCGACACACTCTTCTTCACCTTCGTTACCGTCAACTTCAATCTCTCTGGAACGAACCGAAGATGACGTCGGACCACCACCATTTAACACTTCGGCATGTCTCACAGTAGGGCGGCGACGACTCGATCTCCACCAACGAACACTTCTTTCGATTGAAGCCTCCCTGTTCGTCTCTCACTGAACTCGCAACACGATCGAACTTCCCAACACGTCACCGCTGAAGCACCTAATCAACTTCTCCACCTCGCTCATCCTCCGGTTCAGACAAGGAAGGATATGCGAGATCGACACGATAAATAAGTCTTCGGTTGATTCATCGTTCTTCTCCTTATTTCTGATTCTGAAACTGTTCTCTGTAATCTCTTTGTTGTCGCGATTTTCCTTGGTGTAACTCACTGTTGCGATTGCACGGTGGATATAATGATAAAATGCCGAATCTTTGTTGCAGGTTCAAGGATTTTGTTTTTTTGATGAATTGCTGATGAATGCTCGTGAGTTATTGTTGAATGTCGTTCTGACTGTGTCAAAACCTCTCAATGCAGGCACTCCAATGAAGGTGCACGGTTGATACCGACGTAAGATGATGAAGTTTTCAGATTGGACGTCTGTAACACCTTAAATTTGCCCTCTTCATTTTAAGCATTATCTCATATCATATTCATCATACTCATATCATTTCCTCAGCATCATACCATGGAAATATGAAGCATAACATTCTCATGACCTAGCATTAAGCATATGATCATCTGTGGGTGGATTTGAGGCCCGGTGGACTTGTCCAAGTCCCATGAGAAATCTACATGGCATTCACTAGTTCAAGATCAATCACAAAAACTCAAGAGGTTGGGAGAGTATCAGAGAAAGCTAGGCAAGCTCCTACACAATGAGTCCAAGTTAGGGTTTCACTTTCAAGCATGAAAACTTTGTGATTTTGGCCATTCCATCTGGGCAAAGTCCCTTATATGACAAGAGGATCCTAGGGATGAGATTGGGTGAGAAAAGTTCCTTAGGGAAGTCAGTCATTTCATCAAAAGTTCAAGAGCACAACTTTTCTCCTGTATGAGGGAAATCCTGATTAGGGTTAAGGGCCAGATCCTCATATCTTCTTAATTTTGACCATTTCTTGTGGGCAAAGGATCTCATTTGGTTTGCATAGCTTATATGTGAAGTTTGAGGAAAATTCATTGAAAAAAAGTCAAGACTTGGTCTAATTACTTGAAGGTGAAGCAAGAAAGTCAACGGTGCAGTCAAAAAAAAAAAGTCAACATGAAAATTTCAAGGTTTTTATCAGGATTATCAATTTGTGAGGTCATATCATGTCAAGGAATAATTCAAGTGAGATTAAATGTCAAAAATCGGGAATATGCAAAAAGTTACCAAATTTGGAAATTTAGAAGTTTCCATTTTTCGGGAAATTATTTGTCCCGAAACTTCGAGCTATTATTTCATGTGCTAAAAAGCTCCGAACGATTTTTCAGTGAACATGAAAGTTGTAGGGCATGATTTTCCCTTTCCGAAAAGTCGTAGAACACCTTCATAGCATTTGTAGAACTCTAGTTACGATTTTTTGAAGTTTGGAGCATTTTAGGGTTTTGTGGTTGGACACGTGTCATTTTGTGATTGGTTCATTTTTTGTATTTTTCATTTAAGCTATGTGAGGCATGACATGTTGCTTTGTTCACAAATATTTTAATGGGTCCATATGATAATGGTTGTGACCAAATATTGAAATAATCAAAAAATATAATAATGGTACTTGGTGAGGGATTATGTGGAAAATAATGTGAGAGATTCATCAATTGGGCTTAATCAATCTTGGCCCATCACGTTTCTTTGAAGGCTTCCAGCATGTACTTTGGAGTTGCATGTTTCTCACTCTTTATACCACATGTTGAATGCATTAATAAAAAAAACAAGAAGTTCACGTGAGGTTTTCATATACTCCATATACCATGCCACGTGTTCCCGAGGATAGTGTTTTTAAAATAACAAAATGGAGGGAAGCAAAAGGAGGATGGTGCACTCTGCATTTGGATAACCGAATTGGTGTAGCCACCCTTCATGCTTCAAACACACACCCCCTAGCCAGAAGAAAATCACGAATTCAGTAAAAGGAGAGAGAGATTGGTATTCATTACACACCTCAGCATATTCTGCAATTTTTTCTCTCCTCTCTCTCATTGAAAAAACCTAACCGAATAACAGAAAATAGAAGATTCCAGATCAAGTTCTCATCTCATTCTTCATCTTCAAGGTCTGCAATCTTCAAACTGAATCACACAGCACCTCCATAGCAAAGATCTTGGAGCTGCAAACAAGCTGAATATTCAATAGCATCTCTGAGTGTGCATCATCCTCATCCATTAGCCTTTATTTGGCTTGAGCTAGATCCAAGGAAGATTCAAGAGAGCAAGGAGTCCTCTGGATTTCTCAAATTCTTCAAGAAGCTTCAAGGTCAGGTTTGTGTTTCTTGAACAATTGCTTCGGTTTGGTTGTATTTTAGACTGTTTGATGTTGTTATGGATTAGGATGCATGAGGTGAAGTGTTTAGCAACTTTATGTGGCACAAAATCATGAATGTCAGTTTTGAGATAGGATCTTGTTTCGATCGAATTGCTCTGTGTGATGTTTGTTTGTGAAAGATATTGGTATATTCATGATCCTCATATTTCATACTTCATTTTTGGCTTTTATATTGTTGATTTTCACTGAGAGATGAGAGAGTTATGGTGAGAGGAATTGTTGATGGTGATGCTGAAGTATGGTTCTGTTTCTTGAAGCTTTTTTCGAATCCTCATGAGCATGAGGAAGAAGATGAGTGCGTGTGGGATTCTGATTGGTTGTTGCGTTTTTTTGTCCTTTTCTAACTTAAGCCCTAAGCGCACCAGTTGATAAAAGTTACATGATATTGTGTTCACTTTTTTTCATATTAATAAAAGCATTAATAACAAGTAAGTCATAATAGGATTATTGGGGAATTGTTTGGGGATTCTGTATGGGCCTAGGGCCATTTACTAATTGCGCCCCCATTGTTGGGCCCAGGTTGCATTGTGTTAAATTTCTCTACTGCATACACACCCCTGCAACTTCTTTTTGTTTTTCTATTTCAATTTAATTTTTCCTTTTTAATTCATTAGAAGTAGAATAGATTAGGCAATAAATGGTTAGAAGTGTTTAGAAATAATTGTTTAGAATTTGTTTAGAAAATAAAAAGATTTTAATTAGTTGAGATTAATTAGAATAATGATGTTAGAAAATAAAAAGATTTTTATTAGTTAAGATTAGTTAGTACAATTGTTAGGAATTTAATATTGGGTTTAATTAGCATAATGACATTGGTTTAAGGAATAAGAGAGGTTTAAAGGAATTGTTTGTGTGTTTAGACATGAGCCCATACTGGAATGATTTTCGCACCCCTCCCTGCCTGGCCCAAACTAGCTCAGCCTAAAATCCTTGCCAATCACACCTCTCCTTTATTTCCTTAACTTCTCTTTCTCCCAATTATTCTTTTTTATTGCAGTTTGGTTTTAATTCGTATAAAATAGAATAATTCTCCCAAAAATTCTCAAATAAATCATGGATGTTCCTTTGTGTTTCTAAAATTTTGTCACATTTTTATTTTATTTTTTTCATTGATTAGCGTGCCGGAATTAAATCACCAATGTATATAGCTTCATTTGCTTCATTTCTTGACCAGCCTGTCTTGTTGATTTTCCATAGACTTCAATATTTGGAGTTTTGATCCCATTCTTTTTGCATTGTGTTCCTAAGATCTTCTAGTTTTCATGTGATTTTTCTCAGAATTTTTAGAAAGTTATTTCTTGGGTTTTGATCTGATATCTTGTGATGTAAGTTTTCTGTCCTAGCTTGTGTTTGTGCCTCCATTTAACCTAGTTCCTTTCTGAATTTTTGCAAGTCCTTTTGGCAAGTTGATATAATGTGTTTTAAGATCATTTGGTTTCAGTTGTAGAATTTTTAGATGGCTGGTTGATTATTTGTGGATTTTTGTTCTCACCTTATCCCATTTTGCTTCTTTTGGTTCATTAGATTTCTTATAGGCTTAGAAGGGCACTTATGCCAACTTCTTCTTCTCGTTTGGGGTTCCTTTGGGGTATGGATACCTTCCTGGTCCTAGGATAGGTCTTGGTTCTTCTAAATTTTTGAGTTTGCTTCATATTGAAGTCATTTGTTTCTTTAAGTGTTTAAATTCCATCTTTTGGTTCCATGGCTTCTATTTTGATATTATTTGGTATTGTGTGACTTCTCTCTTCATCTTGCTGGCCTCTTAGGCCATTCTTCATATCATTTTGATTCTGTTTTTGAGCTTTGTGCTTGCATTTTGTGTGTTTTGTGTTACATCTTTCATAAGTGCGCACTTGTTTCCATATGTATCCATGTTGCCTCATTTTAAGTCATAAGCTTCTCATCTTTATTTCTTTGGGTCGAATTAGCATTAAGCATTTGTTTACTTCATTTCACTTCTAATTGTTGGATGATGTTATGTTAATTTGTTCATTTTTGTTCACTTGTGCATGCTAACCTTGCAGGGGCTATGGTAAGTGTGAGGTGTGGGAATTGAGTTCCACATCTCCAATTCTTATCTCTTCCCTTTATGTTTATGTGAACTAACTCTCTTTTGTTGGGCCTAGGCCTTTCTCATCCCTTCTTCTATCTTCTTCTTCCTTCTTCATTAGGATAGAAACCTCACTAACCTTTAGGATATCCATGCATGTGAATACTTAGGATTATTTTAGTCCCTCTTTAGAATTTTTCCTTTGAGATCCTTTGGTGCTCTCTCTTCTCATCTTCAAACTTAATTCTAATTCATTTAATAAAGGTTGAGTACTTTCACGTGACATGAGACTTTGCTATGAGATGCTCACATGCGTTCCATTTCGGGGCGAGGTGTGAGTCATCACTCGTGGTGGATAGGTCTTAGCATGAGCATCTCATAAAGAAAAGCAATAAAACACTTAATAAAAATCGAACTTTCTTGTACGACACGAGACTTTGTTGCGGAGTGTTTATATGCGTCCTGTTTCGGGGCGAGGTATAAATATTCACCGCGATGGATAGGTCTTAGTACAAGACCGTTCACAAACAAATTCAAAACACTTCTTTTAAAAGACAAAAACAAATAACAAGCGACTATCCTGCAGGAACGTCTCTTTCTCATCTCATTCACTCACAACGCGAACTCGCGACGACTTGTCACACATGCAAGACGGTAAACGCACTCGTACCAGACGAGCCTGCAACACCTGAGCATAGACATACGCAGTTCCAGCATAAAAAACACAAACAAATAGTTCCCACCTTAGTTAGGCGAACTACGTCGACTCTGATCCTCATTATCCCGATGAGGTACGTAGGCATCGGGGTAGGGCCCGTTCGAGCACATTCTTTATTTTCCCTACATTTCCCCCTTTCTTTCCATTTTCTTATTTCAGTTTCTTTCTCATTTCATTTCCATTCCAGTTAGCGGTTTTATTCAGCAGCATCTTATTTCTCACCCTTTGGAAAAAAAAACAAGCAAGCGTGGATCCCGTCGGGTACGACGGACGATCTGGGTGCTAATACCTTCCCAGGTCGTAACCGACTCCCGAACTCAGTCTCTTTGGTTCACAAGGCCTTGTCCTTTCCTTCTTCCTCAGGTTTGTGCAACATTACCTTTCCCATTCATTCGGGATAAAAATGTCTGGCTGGCGACTCTAACCATTCCGCGCCACTTTCGCGTTTGTACTAGGATGAAAATCCCGGGAGCGACAACGTCGTTGCTGTTTCTCGAAGGAGATGTCAAGATGATTGAAGGTTATTCAATGAAGGTGCAGAAGGATAGTTGAAGCTGTTGAGGAAGATTGATGATGATTGATGAAGAGGATTTAGCAGTTCAAGAATTGATGAAGAGAAAAATTCAGATTTGAGCCTTGAAGAAGTTGTGAGGTTGATGAAGATAATGGTTATGAAGAATGGAGTGAGGTTGAGAAGAAGGATTGAGATTGGCAATGGTGAAGAATATTGAGAAGTTGTGGAAGAAGAGACCAATGATTGAGAAGCTACTGATTTATATGGACTGCTTGAAGATGGTAGTTCTGGAGTTTTCTCAGGTAACTTCTAGAATTTTCTGTTAGGGTTGTTATGAATCGGTTTTGGTTCTGTTATTTTTTGTTGTGAGTTAGTTGCAATTCAATTATCAGTTTCCATTTCCTCTTTCAATCCTGTTATGAAGCTGGTTTTTCTTTCTGACTTTTGGTTACGAAAAACTCGGTTAGGGTTAGTCACATGTTAAATGAAATTTTGTTAGGATGCTGTTAGTTAATCCGGTTAACTAATTATGGATGAATTATTTTAATTTCTGTCCTGATTTCTTTGATTACAGGTTGACAAATATTGATGAAGGAAAGGATTGAAGATTGACATTTTGTCATGTTTGAAAGAGTTAGTGCAAACTGAACAAGGAACTGATATCCATGGGCATTATGTATATTCTCTCGCAACCTGACTGTGCCAGCCTCAGATCTGTATGACAAATCAACACACTTGAGTAGCAAGTCAACAATGCCTACGGTATAAGCAGAATCCTAGAATCAGGATCAAAATCTTTCACGGCCAATAAAAGAGCTTTTATCAGGGATGCCTGCGGATGTATTTGGCTGTGCTTCCCTTGTCATTCGCCAAAAGAAGACCAAGTATTTGCATAACATGTCCATGAAGTTGTATGTTGAGCAATGGAATAAGTCCTTCCTTATAACGTAAGAAAACGATCAAAGACCCCTTGGCAACCATATGAGAAAGTAACTGAAGTGAATCACCCTCTATCAAACTTTGAGCTGCTGATGGATGGCTTGCTAGTGCTTTCATGATATGCACTACAATTCCCTCTACCTCGAGCCGCCAGTTTTTTCTAATATCACTATTATATATTTTTTGTATTTTTATTGTATTTGTAACATCTCTCTCAACTAATTCCATACTGAAGCTTTCTATGAGTTTCTTTGTAATATATTTCTATTAAATTTTCTGGAACAGCTTTACTCTGTAACTAACTGAACCCCCTTCCCTTTTTTTTTGTGACATTTTCCTCATCCTTGTTGGTGTTTTGGTTGTAACTGGATTGAGATGGAAAAGGAGTATAATGAAACTCCATTCTTATTGATAAAGAACAAATGTTGAACCTCCTCCCTGTGGATCAAAGTCTCTTCCCCCCTTTCTTTTTACTGAGGATTCTGGTTTTATGTTACCCAATACATTGATGTAAGTGGGCTCTTAATGTGGGTCAACTTAATTCTGACCCCCACCAAAACAACTTCTCACTCTAATTGCATTAACATTTCTTCCATAATTTAACTTGAGGAAGTTGTGATATATCAATATTCACCTCACTAATACCAATCAACACGACAAAATCATGCGAATACCATATTTATCAAACCTCAACATGTTCAATATCTTCCCTTTTAGATGACTTGGATTCAAAAAAAAGAAAAGAAAAAAAAGAATAAAAAGGAAAAGAAATTGAATAGAATTGATCCTAATTAAATGTATATGAATTGATGACATGACAAAATGAATATTATCGAATTGGAAAATGAAATGGCTAGTCGTAAAAAAATGGATTTAGAATGTGGAGGAATTATTGACAATAGAATTGAATGGAAACTAGGCTTGTATGAGATACGGCCATTGGGCTTTAAATGGGCCAGCAAATTGTGAACTTTAATCATAATGGGCTTACGGTTATAAAAGAGAATAGATGAGTTTAAAAGCAGATGGAATGAATTTGCGGTAAATGTAATAGTTATGAATATTGACAAAAAATGGAATTTATAAAAAAGAATTATATGGGTAATTGGACATGGACAAAGATTAAAAAAATGGATTAACGAAAACAAAAATTAAAAATGAAATTGGAATGGAATAATCGGGAACGGTCTATAACAATGAAAACAAAGCAATGAATGGACAGAAAATCTCGAGTTTAATCCAAAACCTATTTTGACTTCTCTCCACAAACTCATGAGCACGATCACTTCTGAACCACTGAATATTTCCGGTTTAGTCACAACTCTCTGAATCGTCTGAAACGTGTCGTGACCATTCAATTCCAGATGAATTGATGATAAACTGCAAATTCGAGCCGAACTTCCAGCAAAACACTGCTCAATAAACTGAAAAACTTCCACATGACAGCATGATCTTTGAATAAGCATTGTCTAAGAAAAAAGTCCAGTGGTCCAAACTAATCTTGCAATTGCAGCGATCTTTTGACAGTTTAACCAAAACTAGGTCAAGCTCTTATCCAGATCGAAACATAACTGAACAACCGTATTTGAAGTGAAATCATTATCCAGTAAATATCTTCGTCAGTTCAATCCCTGATAAATGCGAATAAAGCACGAAACCCTAATCCAGTACAACCTAAATCACATGCCCAATGAAACAATGAAATGCACTAGTATGCTGTTAATGAACTGATGAGAAATGCAGATGAATGCAGAGCGGTAAGCCAGTAAAAGGGATGAATATGAGGGCAAATTTTGAGGTATTACAGCAGCAAAATTTGTAAATAAAACAGTAAAGCTAAACTAAAGCACACAACAGCAAACAAACACCCAAAGAAGCAAAACCAAACAGGAGCTAGGATTGACTCTACAAGGGAAACCGGAAGCATCAGGTTAATCCCCAGCAGAGTCGCCAGCTGTCGCTCCCGGGATTTTCATCCTAGTACAAACGCGAAAGTGGCGCGGAAAGGTTAGAGTCGCCAGCCATACATTTTTATCCCAAAGGAATGGGAAAGGTAATGTTGCACAAACCTGAGGAAGAAGGAAAGGACAAGGTCTTGCGAACCAAAGATCTGGGTTCGGGAGTCGGTTACGAATTGAGAAGGTATTAGCACCCCAATCCGTCCGTCGTACCCGACGGGATCCACGCTTGCTTGTTTGTTTCAAAGGGTGAGAAATAATATGCTGCTGAATAAAACCGCTAACTGGAATGGAAATGAGAAATGAGAAGAGAACTGAAATAAGAAAATGGAAAGAAAGGGGGAAATGTAGGGAAAATAAAGAATGTGCTCGAACGGGCCCTACCCCGCTGCCTACGTACCTCATCGGGATAATGAGGATCAGAGTCGACGTAGTTCGCCTAACCTAGGCGGGAACTATTTGTTTGTGTTTTTTACAGCTGGAACTGCGTATGTCTATGCTCAGGTGTTGCAGGCTCGTCTGGTACGAGTGCGTTTACCGTCTTGCAAATGAGACAAGTCGTCGCGAGTTCACGTTGTGAGTGAATGAGATGAGAAGAGAAGTTCCCGCAGGATAGTCGCTTATTGTTTGTTTTTTGTCTTTTATGAGAAATGTTTTGAATTTATTTGTGAACGGTCTTGTACTAAGACCTATCCTTCGCGGGAAGTATTTACACCTCGCCCCGAAACAGGACGCGTATAAACACTCCGCAACAAAGTCTCGTGTCGTACAAGATTGTTCGGTCTTTATTAAGTGTTTTATTGCTTTTATTTTTGAGGGAGAAAGAATGACTCAAGTTGCAAAAGGTAAAAACTAAGGGACTAAGACTCAATCCTAATTTTGTTATGTATTTACAAAGTGGTCCTAATGGTTAGTGAAGTTTTCTATTCCTAATGGAAACTTAAAAACTACTAGAATTCAACTTACTTCTTAATGAAGTTAAGTTGATTCTAAGAACAATGGGGAAGTCTATACAAGTTGTAAAATCAAATGAAGCAAAAAAAATGAAATTAAACCTAAGGAATAAAATTCTACAAATGCACTTAGAGGCATGAATTAAAAATATAGACTATTTATTTATTCTACTTCTACATGGAAATGAAATTTTAAGCCTAAGTTCTAAATCTAAGCTAAACCTAATATTCATCTTAAAAATCAAACTTTAACTAGCCTAAGTCTAAATTAAATTCTATGACTAAATTTAAACTACACTATTATTTTTATATTGAACTTTATTTTCTTCTAATAGCCTAAACTAAGGGGAATTATGCATGACTAGGCCTAAAACTAATATTCTAAAAAAAATATTAAATCTTCTGGAAAAATTATGAAACTTAAACTATGGGGCCCTAACACTATCTAAAATATTGTATTAAGAGGGATTCTAAAAAATCTTATTTTTTCTATGCCTAACAATTAATTATTTCCAACTAAGAATTAACTACCATTTCCTAAAGATTATTCCACTAAAACCTAAGACAAAAGGTCCTAAAAATTCCATAAAAAATATCCTAAGAACTATTAAGAGTCCTCTAATTACAGAAAAAGGAATGGCTCAAAAAAGTTGGTAGAAGTTACTTAAATAAAATGAACAAAATCCAGCATAATTAAAGGAAATCCAAATGAAGCTAATTAAAAGAATAATTCAGAATTAAATCAAAAATAACAAAAATTCAGAAAATACAAATATCCAAAATTTCCAATTGGATCTAAAAAGCTAATCAATTTTTTGTGGAATTTTTCTAATCTTTTTCCTATTTTTTTATGGAATTATTTCTAACTATGACTAAACTAAAATTAAATTCTAAAGAAACTAATAAAGGGGGTTAATTAAGTATTTTTCATAATGTTTTTCTAATGGGCTTTAAAACCAGGGGTGCGGATAACAATAGGGCTAAGCCCAAAACGCATGAGTCAGGGGGAGGTGCAAGAAGAAACTTATTTGTGTGGTTTTTTATGTGGGCTCAGAAACGGGGTGTGATTAGCAATAGGCTTAGGGCCCATTTCGTAGAAGCCATAGGGAGGTGCAAAAAGAAAATAAAATCAGCTTATTTTTACTATGGGCCTAACAATGGGTGTGAATAGCAATAATTTAAACCCTAAACTTATGATAGAAATTAACCTTAAGAATTAATGGATTTCTATGAGAATTAACAGGAGATTAATGGAGGTTTATTACACTTAACTTCTCAATTAACATTCAAAATTTTCCCAAAATAAACTCTTAATTATCCATTAATTTAAATTAATTACTCTTATAATTACAATTATAAACAAAGAAAACAAAGGGACTTAAAGGAAACATGAAAACCCTAAACCTAATCCCTCTCCTTTCCGCCGCACCCTTCATCTTCTTCACCCTCTTCTTCGCATTCCTCTTCTTCCCTTCGTCATCACCCTAAATCAAATCCATCACTGCCATATTCTAACACTATTCTTTCTCACAACTTCCGAATTGAACCCCGAATTTCAAAAGAAATCGCTCATTCCTACTATGATCAAAGACTGCAGCTAGGAATCCTGATTCGGTGTAAACGTCACAACACAGAGATTTCAATAACAAGCGACGCGTACCTTGAGAATCGAAAGAGGATCGTACCGAAATTTGCACGATAAAGGTTTATCGAAGAATCGGAATATCCACGGATGATGATATACGACGTAAGCTCTGCGTCTGTTGATGATTCACGAACACGGTAAATTCGTCAAGTTCGAACCTAGATCTTCACAGGTGCGGTGGTGATGGCAGCGAATACAGGTATGAGGCTTGGAGTTATTTCCGCCCCTTTCTCTTTTCCTGCGATAGTTATTGCTTTGACTCGAATCTGTTGAAATTGAGCTGTTGAACTTGCTGCAAGTTTCATGACGGCATTCTTGAACCTTCCGTTTTGTTGCAGGTGTGAGGAAGATATATGAATATAGGCCCTAGGAAGCTCAAGAACAGAGGTGAATGGGAGCTTGAACTGGCGATTGATGAGGGTTTTGCTGAAGCTGAAGAATAACCAGCTTGAAAGAATGATGATGAGGATTGGTGAAGAGTTGATTGAAAGAGGAATGAAGAATTGGAGAGGAGAGTGAGAAGAGTGAAGGGTTGAGGGAATGGTAAAGAGTTGATTGACAAATTGTGGAAGAAGAAGCCCAATGATTGAGAAGCTACTGATTTATAGCTGCTTGGATGAAGCTTCTGGAAGGAGAAATTCAGTTAAGTTTGTTACTTTCAGTTATAATTCTGTTAGGCTTTCATTCTCCATTCTGTTATGAGGCTGCTATTGGTTTCTTTTCTTTTGGTTTTCTGTTAGGAAGTTAATGATTCTGTTATGGATTTTCTGGTTTGATTTCAATTCAACTTCCAATCCTGTTACAAGATTTCCACTGCTTATTCCTTGATGAAATTTTGTTAATAGCAAGTTATAGGTTTACTGAAATCATGTTACAGCTTCTGTGAATAATTTATGAATTGTGATTTTTTTGCTTGTCCTGAATTCTCCTCTCTTGCCTCTTTTTGTTTCAAACTGACTTTATGACTTGGTTCTTTTCATGTGTAGGGTCTGTCTTCGTTTTGGCTTCACCATCACTGATAAATCTTCAACAGCCCCAATACCAGCTTCAAGCTTCTCAGCCAATCTGTTTGCAGTTCGGGCCCATAATGACTCCGCCGCCATTCTTACTTTCAACTGAAGCAGTCATTGGACTATGCCTGGTGCTACCAAGTTGAGCATCACTACGACTATTAACTTGCTCTACTGAATCTTGGAAATGCAGACTATCTGATTGGTTTGGTATGGTGAAAGGTTGGTCCATAGTCTTTGTAGCAGTTATCTTCTGTGCATCATAAACAAGCAATATTTTACCATTCTTAAAAACTCCATATTGTTCAAACCACGACGGTGCCATCGGAGGATTTATTGGATAATGACCACTTCTAATAGAAACTGCTTTATTACTATCTGAAACAATTACAGATTTTCCCTGATCATCTTCAATCACCTCCTGAGAAGCTGCATTTATGCTCTGTACATGATGCGGCTTTGCTGACAAGCGTAACATACTAGGATCTGCTGTTGTAACGGAAGAAAGATTTCCAGATATATTTCTGACCACATTGTTATATCCCTATGACAATTATTATTCATGGTGTTTTTACCCTTTTTTTTTATTTTCAATGTATCAGTTTTTTTTTATATCTTCCTCTATTATTCTGTTACCCCCTTTTTGTAATTATTTTCAATTGATATAAAAATTGAGAACCGTTTTTCCGTTAACTTATGTTGCTGGGTATTGTTGAAGCTGTGTGACGGTTTCTGCCTCTTTTTTTTTTTGGCAGTAGGCTTTTGAGATTTTATGTTTGGGGTTGGAGTTTGCTTGGATCCTATCCTCTTTAATTATATGGATATTAGGAATGAAAAATAACAACACAAATGACAATTTTGGTTAGAACAAAACAAGTGGAATTTGATGAAAGAAAAAGTTTAAAATGGAATGGGTTCAATGGGCTTGATATGTCAAAAAGAATATTACCTGATGTAGGTAAGATAAATCTAACTAACATGAGGATCATTAATTTGTCTATTTTTATCATGGATTGCAATGAGTTGGAAATTGGGATAAAAATAATGGATGTAGTTTGGAAAATCTACATGAACTTGGAATGGTTTGAACATGAGTATGAGCGACCGAGCTAGGAATCAATTAGGATGAAACGAACTATAGACTCGAACGACCGGACAAAATAGAATTGAGCCTCACTCCTTGAAATGGACATGGGCTTGGAACGAACATGGTTCCCATTAATCACGGATTAAGAAAGATAACATCAAATAGACCTATAACAATTTCACTTGAGATTTTTCAATAAGTCTATTGTTGTAATAAGTGAGAAAATAGATGAAAGAAAACAAATTGAATGGATTTGTGTTGAATGTGACAATTATGAATATTGAAATGAAAATGGAATTTATTGAATAAGGATTATACGGGTAATCGGATATGGATAAAAATAAGTGGAAAGACGAGTAAAAGAAATTGAAAGTGGAAATAAAAATGAAACGAAACAATCGGGAATGGTTTATGAAAATGAGAACAAAACAATGGATGGATATGAAATCTCGATTTTAGCCCAAGGTCTATTTTGAATTCTTTCCACAAGCCCATGAACACGACCACTTTTGAACCATCGAATAATTCTCCATCTAAGTCACATCCCTTTTACATCGTCTGAAATATGCCGTGATCATTCGAATACAGGTGAAGACACGAACCAACATTCACACCAAACACTGTTCGATAGACAGATGAATCCCAGTACACGACAACATGAACTCTGAATATGCCCTGTCTAGGAAATAGTCCAATGGCCCAAATAATCCCGCAGTTGCAACAATCTTTTGATAGTTTGACCACAACTAGGTCAAACTCCCATCTGAGTCGAACATAACTGAACAACTGCATTTGAAGTGGAATCATTGTCTAGTGAATATTCTCCATCATTTCAATCCCTGGCAGATACAGATAAAGTGAGAAACCCTAATTTCCTTGAGCCCTGATCACATGCCTTATGAAATAATGAAATGAACTACTATGATGTTGATGATCTGGTGAGAAATGCAGATGAAAGCGAAATGATACAGGGATAAATATGAGGGCAAATTTTGAGGTATTACAGTAGAACCATTTAAGAACTTAAGAGAAGGTTTCTGGAAAAATTGTTCTTGAGGTATACCTGAGTTGAAGCTTTTCAATTTGGAGTTTTCTGGCCTTTTCTTTGATGCAAACCAACCCTAATGAGCTCCCTGATGATGTTGCAATGCTTAGAACAAGTTTGTGATGACTATTTTGAGGTGTATGGTTCTGGTTTTTCCAGAAATCGTGTTTTTGATTTTGGAGGTTTCAGGCCATTTTGAGGGTTGCTTTTTGTTCTATGAGTGATTTGAAGATGATTGGTGAAGTTTGTTTTGATGTTTGATGGTTGTGTTTTGAGTTTCGAAGAAGGGAAGTTTTTTGGTGATTTTGTGAATTCTGAGTTGTGGGAGCTTGCGGGCTTGGTTCTTGTGTCAAATGAGCTCCATAATCTTTGTTTGTAATGTCTTGATTGGTCAGAGAGTGGTTAGTGGCACAGCTTGATTGGTATGGGAGGTTTTGCAAAAAAGTCAAATTTGTGTACTTTAGGTATGGGCATGGTGCAAAGTTGTTTCAAGGGGTGTCTTGGCCTCATCAGAGTTTGTGGATGGCCCTTGGATCAATAGAATGCAACTGGAGGGCTTGGATGAAGAGATATAATGTGTTTTGCAAATTTCCAACTTTGATAATTTTGTGAAAATGAGGTATGGTTTCTTGTGATCCAAGGCACAATTCTGGTTCAAATGCATTGCACTATGTTGGTGTGATGTTTAGAAGTCAATTAGAGGTCATGAAATGGCTTAGAACTTGAATTTTCAAAAAATCCTCTTTGGTGCACACTTAAAAATTATAGGATTTTTGCCAACTTTGAAAGGCCATATCTTGAGTTATAGGATGAATCAAGACATTTTCTAGTACTTTTTGAAAAGGGAAAGACCTAATCTACAACTTTCATGTCCAAGAATTTTTCCTTTGAAGCATTTTTGGTCATGAAAGAGGAGGTTGAAAATCTTTCCCAAAATGAAAAGTTTCCATTACAAGTCATTTCCAAAAATGGCAAGTTTGCAATTGGCTCCAAATTCTTCAATATTGTGAACTTCCAACCACTTGTAAGATCAAATAAATATCATAGAACTTAAATTTGATGAAAATGATCCTTGGGTACCCTTGTTGGGGGCCTCAGATGCCCTGATTTTGACTTAACTTGCTCAAGAAGTTACCCAATGATCAGATGACTTCCACAATGAATTTCTTCATAAAACTTGGTACACATGATCCTTATATCATATTAAGAACATTAGAAACAAGAATAACCAAAAAATTTGGAGTTAAGGCCTCTGAAACCAAAACCCTAATTTTGGTCATCTGTGTAGTGAAAACCCTAGCTCTGCTTCCATGCCTTTGCCAATTTTGTGATCCCTTGACTTTCATGAACTTTGGGGAGAATATTATGATAATAGAACACCCATGGACCCCCTTGGAAAGCTTCAAGACCATTGGGATGACTCAGATTGATTCAATGGATTGCTCAGATCACAAACCCTAGATGCAGATTAAATGGAACTATGTAGATGAAACAAATATGTAATATGAGATGTAATGCTTATGTTAAAACAAAACTGAAATATCACAAGCCATGGTGTGAGAAAAAAGTGAAGGCAAATTTGGGGTGTTTACAGGTACCTTTGTGGTACTTCTAAGTTTGGTTTATGGTATCCTAAGGGTAGTGATTTCTCTTTGGTAGGTTTTTCCGATTCTGACTTTGTCGGTTGCAAATTGGATAGGAATAGCACTAGTGGAACTTTCCATTTTTTTCACACTCTCTTATTATTTTGCATAGCAAAAAGCAAGTTTCAGTTGCTTTGTCAACTACGGAGGCAGAATATATTGCGTCCGGAAATTGTTGTGCCCAAATTCTATGGCGAAAACAACAATTACTTGACTTCAATATTTATCTTAAACAAACTCCATTTTTGTGTGAAAACACTAGTGAAATCAATCTTACCAAAAATTTGATCCTTCATTCATGCACTAAGCATATTGAAATAAGACATCATTTCCTTAGGGATCATGTAGAGAAAGGTGATGTGGTGTTTGAGCATGTTGAAAGTTCGAATCAACTTGCCGACATTTTTACAAAACCACTTGCTACCGAACCTTTCTTTCATATTCATAGGGAACTTGGTGTTCTTAACATTTCGGATCAATCTTGATAAACATTAAATTTTCATATATTATTGTTTGGCTTACCCTATCTTGTCACTAACTTCTCTTTTAGTGAAGTCTTATTTTCTTTCACTTTCATATATACTCGAGGTAGTATCATTCTAATCTTAGTTTTGTCTCTAATCACTTCGTTGATCTTTAACATTCTCTATTCATCCATGGTATATAATACGTATCACTTTGTGTATGCTTGTGCTTGTGCTTTTATTTATCCCTTATTTTTATTTTATTTTTTGGTTATAAGTGGTTGCATGTCATTTGATCAACATATAAGGTGATATTATAATGATATAAAGTGTTTTAAGTGCATTTTGGTGAAAAATATGGTTCAAAATTTTCGGGTCCTAACAGGCCGACTCATGAGTCGGCTCATGGACCCTTATGAGTCAACCTCTTTGTTGCTTGAGCCGACTCATTTCAAATTTTATTTGAGCCGAATCACTGTCAGTTTTGAGCCGGCTCATTGTCGCTTCATCTGACATTTGGTTGTCTTGAAAAGACATGTCGTATGCATTCCAAAACACTAGGTCGCCACATCAATTTCCTCATAACCTTTTTTGACTATCATTTAAATTTCTTTATGAATTATAATCATCGAAACTCATTATAATCACATTTTCATATCATTTTCATTTCATATTCTCTCAATTGTCTCAAGAAACCCTAAACCTCCATTTCTCACTCAAAGTCTCAAATCTCTCCATCATCTTCAACTATGGCTTCAAGAGCTACCGGAAAAAGGTCACGGGGTTCTTCATCATAATCCTCTCTACCAGTAAACTCTCTTTCTCTTCTTCCATCTGATTTGGTTGAAGTTTACAATAAAAGTTCAAGAATAGGAAAATTGTTCCCCAATATGTGTACTCCAAAACGGTAACCAATCAGATGCACATTTCTCACATTGTTGAACTGATAGATTTTCATGGTATCAATCCCTTCCTATCTTGTCATGAAAATTATAATGAGGATTTAGTGAGGATGTTTTATGCTGGACTGGTAGAGACATTTAAAGGTCTTGAGTTTAATTTTCGTATGGACATTAGAATGTTTGTTGTAAATGCTCAAGTTTGGAAAGACTTATTTCGCATTGATCCTGAGGAAGCTAGCATCTTGATGACTGATTCATCTCAAGTGGAGAACTATACATTTCGTTCAAAATTAAATGGTATGCTTAAAGACCCATTCTCTTACTCAGTTGTCAATTTTGAGCTATTTCCAAATTCAACCACCACTGGAAATGTTAAGTCGTTGGATCGCATTCTTCATTGGATAGTGTCACACAATTTACGTCCAAAAAAAGGAGGCTTTTCCCGCATCGACATGGCTGAAGTTCATTTGATCTACATTCTCCGAAATAAGGTAAAAGTTAACTAGCCACATTATTTCGCTAGTCATATATTTGCTTTAAAGGAAAAGAAAGGAGTTTCTCTTGCCTATCCATCAATTATTTAGGCAATTATCAACAGAGCAGAAATTATTGGTAACGACATACCTATCGTTTCCGTATCTGAAACAAACTGGTTTCAACAAAAGACACTGAGTCTTATGGGTCACATATTGGATCCTAAGGAGAATGGTATATATATATTTTAAGGGGTGATTTTAATCATGAGTTGGACGAAAATTCTGAAGGCGAAGATCTTGAGGATCCAAATGAAGGGACTGTTCCAAATGATGAATTACCTGCTGACAATGAAGGGTGGAATAGCATTCCATCAAATGATTCTGCATCCTATGAAAATCAAGGATGGGGTGAATGGCAACACACAGGCTAGACCAACACGGCTACTCGATTTTCCCCTCCATCTCCTCCTCTCTCTCCACCACAATAAGATATTTCATCTAGCATCATGGCTTTGCTTCAGAATATGCAACTTCAGCAGGAATCCTATTACACAACTCAAACTGGAAGGTACTCGGAATTAGAAAGGCGATTAAATGAACAAGATAAGGAGTTTGCTGCTTATGTTTCCATTCAGGACACTCGGTATACAGAATTGCAAGCTCATTTGGCTGCCTGAGATATTGTGTTTAACAATTCAACAACAATTTCCTTCAATTTACCGAAGCTGATATGGATGACTCTCAGCTTATCACTTACCATCGATGTTACCCATCCAATTAGGGTCATGATCCACAACATTGAGAGAATCATTGCATCCCATTTCATTTCTTTTGTTTTTGTTGTTAATGTAGTTTCTTTATGGTTTGTTATGGATAGTGGATAATGGTTTGATTATGTATGAATTCATATCTCTATCGTTTAACTGTTTCTTATTTAACCTTTGTTTATTTTCAAATATGTTTTTCACGTTCTTCCAAATTGTGTGTTTGTGAATGCATGCGGTTATTGCAATTGGTATCTCATCTTGAATATATGCTTAGCATGATATTTGTTTGTGGTTACTTATGAATATTTTTTTTCTCTTTTTGATGTTGTCAAAGGGGGAGATGATATTGAAAGCATAGAATAGATCTTGTTTGTGGCATACATTCAGGGGGAGCTTAGCAATATATGGTGACTAATTCATCAAGTTTTGCCATCATCAAAAATGGGGAGTTTGTGAGGCATGGCATGGATTTTGAATGTGTCAAAAACTTGGCATGATTGAAAGTGTGCTTGGATCACAAAGAAAAAGGAAGAAAAATCATTTTGGTAAAAACGAACTGAATGATTCGACTCAAATTCCTCCATGAGCCGACTCATTCAATGTGTTTGTGCTCAATCCTCGCGGGTCCCAACAGGTTACCTGAGGTCAAATTTTTTCCAGCTCATTGGGTATGTATGAGCCGGCTCAAAACCCCTCATGAGCCGACTCATTTGAGTTGTTTCTTATAAAAAAATGTCATGGTCTCAACAGTCTGCCTTCCCTCATGTTTTGGTCGGCATATCCAGTATTTTGAGCCGACTCATTTGCTGATTTGAGCAGGCTCATTCCTGTAACTGTCATTCTTTTATTAATTCTTGCTTTATATTTTTCTGTCATAAACTAACCAATATAAATAGCTGCTTGTATTTCTTTTGAGATGTCAACAAGAAAAGTGAAAGATATACACACTTCTCTCTTCATCTTCTTCTTCCTTGCATCCATCAACAATTACACACAATAATCTTTGTTAATCAAGGTGTTAGTTTCGAAGATAACATTCAATCTTGAAATAGAGATTTCAGATTGGGTTTTGAGAGTGTGGGTTTTTCTTGGAAAAATCTGAAGGGTTTTCTCCTCCAAGATCATAGAAGGTTTGGGGGGTTTTTGCACACAACCATCGTTCGTACATTCAGCCGAGTGAGGTAGATTGAAGATCAAGTGGGTTGTTCTTTCATATCATGGTAGATGGAGGATTACGAAGATCTTTGTGGGTTCACAAGTGTTGAATAAACTCAACCGTGCTCAAATTTTGGAGGATTGTATATCCTTGCAAGAAGGGAGCAATTAACCGGAGGCTTTCTCGACACGTGTGGAGGACTTGATTCGACTTTGAATCAAGGGACAAGAAGAAGATTTGACAACACCCTCAACACGGATTGGTTTGTTGGATCATTTATTTTCTTCTTGTAAAACAATTTCAATTTTAATAAAATTGCCCAATTCGATTGTGAATTGGGGGCAGAGTATTTCGAGCAAGGACGACGAAGGAATTGCCTAAACAAATTCCTTGTGTTCTTTACTTTTCTCGCCTTTTACTTTTGTATACTTTGATTTTGTGTGACTTGAAAATTCTGGTGTGTCAAAATAGTGCACTCAAGGTGTTTGACAAATTGTTGCACTCAAAAGTGACAGCTACTTTGTGAAAAATTTTGCATTACTTGATACAACAAAATCACACTTTGTGTATTGCACACCAAGTGTTAGTCAAAAAGTCAAACCACACAAAATCAATTATTTTGTGCTTATTTTCTTTCTCTATATCATTGTTAAGAGTAGTTTATCAATTGTGGTGTTATCAAGTGAATCTTTTGTGTTGTATTAATTCATCTTGTTAATATTCAATTCCCATTTGGTTTAAAGCGTATATCCGATCTCCGGTGACTTCATTTTATATTAGACGTTTTTTCGTGTAACTTCCGCAATACATTTTCAATTAATTTTTGAAAATTAATTTTTGAAAAGGGATCAATTCAACCCCCCTTCTAGATCTGCGCTATCGCCTAACATAATTTTCACCAACACCAGCTCTCCCACTTGAAAAGTCACATTTGTTTTATGCTTGTCTGCCTGTTTCTTCATATATTGTTGTGCCTTTTCTAAATTTACTTTCAACTGTTGTAAAATTCTGTCTCTCTCGATCAATTCTTCTTGTAGTGCTGGAGGGTCATTAGTTTGCGGTTCATACCTTACTAATGATTGTGGTTCTCTTCCATAAATAGCCTTGAATGGAGTTATGCTTATGCATGTTTGTAGGGTTGTGTTGTACCAAATTTCTGCACATGACAAGGATTTGTACCATGACTTGTGATTGTGAAATGTGAAGCATCTAAGAAATAGTTCTACTACCTTATTAAGTACCTCATATTGCTCATCTGATTGGGGATATTAAGTCGATGACATTGCCAAACTTGTACCTTATAGCTTGAATAAATGCTGCCAGAATGAACTCGTAAACACCTTATTCCTATCAGATACAATGGATTTGGGCATTTCATGTAATTTGACAATGATATGCATAAATACTTCTGCCACTGACTTACTAGTATAATCAGTTTTCATAGGAATGAAATGAGCATACTTTGATAATCTACCTATGACCACCAAGATAGTAGTATACCCATAGGATAAAGGGAGCCCTATGATAAAGTCCATCGCCACATCTTCCCATACTTGTGTTGGAATTGGCAGAGGTTGTAGTAATCCTGCAGGTAATGTATTAGAGGTTTTGGCTTATTGGCACACTACACAACTTTGCACATATTGATAAATATCCTTCTTCATATCCTGCCAATAAAATTGGGACTTGATTCTAGCCATTGTTCTAGTCAGACCAGCATGACCTCCTAGTGGAGATGTATGGAATTCATATAGAACTTGCTGCACCAATTCCTTGGGTTCAGGAATGACAATTATCTGCTTCTAATATAGCAGTCCCTCTCTGAACGTATGTTGTAGATATGAGTTACCTTGGCCAGTACACTTTTGTATAACATTTTTCCATTGGGTATCACCTTTAAATGCTACTTTTAATTGTTGAATGAATTTTAATTGAGGCTCTGACCAAGACAGAGTCATTAACTTGGATAAGGCATCAGTTGCAAGATTCTTTTTACCTGGTTTGTATTATATGGCAAAGTCATACCCCAAAAATTTATGTACCCATTGTTGTTTTTCCGGTGTCTAAAGTATTTGGTCCATCAAGCTTCGCAAACTCTTTTGATCCGTTCGAATAATAAACATGTGGCCCAATAAATAATGCCTA
Organism: Lathyrus aphaca; assembly: GCA_963966055.1. Lineage (NCBI taxonomy): Eukaryota > Viridiplantae > Streptophyta > Magnoliopsida > Fabales > Fabaceae > Lathyrus > Lathyrus aphaca. The sequence goes on along the minus strand of OZ014524.1, from coordinate 388,742,907 downwards.
AATTTGGCTATAGCTTCAGATATGGCAAGCATCTCCCTAAAGTAAGTTGATTTCTTTTGGTTTCTAGGGAGTAAATTCTTGGAGAAATAAATGATGGGGTGGCCATCTTGGTGTAGCACTGCACCAACTCCTACCCCTGATGCATCTATTTCCAAAATGAAAGGTTTATTAAAATCCGGAAAGGCTAAAATAGGAGCAGACATCATTGCCTTCTTTGACTGGTGGAATGCCACCTCAGCTTGGTCGTTCCACACATAACCCTCCTTTTTAACAATTCATTCAATGGTGCAACCTCTTTAGTATAGGATTTTATAAATCTCCTATAGTACCATGTCAGTCCTAGGAATCCTCTCAATTGCTTCACGTTCTTAGGTACCGTCAATCTTACACAGCTTGTACTTTGTCTTTGTCCATTGCAACTCCGTGACCCATCACTATGTGTCCCAAATATTGAATTTTTGCTACTCCAAAAGAATACTTAGATAATTTGACAAATAAGGTGTTGTCTTGCAGTATTTTTAGGACTGCATCTAAGTGGTTCAAGTGTGTTTGCTAAGTAGGGTTGTATATGATAATATCATCAAAGAAAACCAAGACATATTTTCTCAAAGTATGTTGAAAAATGTGATTCATTAGACTTTGAAATGTATCTGGATCATTGGTCATTCCAAAGGGCATGACTAACCATTCATAATGTCCCTGGTGTGTTCTAAAAGTCATTGTATACCTGTCTTCTGGCTGTAATAGTATTTGATGATTGCCAGACCTAAGATCCAATTTTGAAAAGTATTTAGCTCCAAATAACTCATCCAAAAGCTCATCTACTGTCGAAATTAGAAAAGAATCCTTAACAGTGATAGTATTTAATGCTCTGTCATTTGTGCAAAAACTCCATGTCCCATCTTTCTTTATCACCAATATGATTGGTGATGAAAATGGGCTAGTGCTTAGTTCTATTATGCCTTGCTGCAACATTTCCTGGACCATTTTTTCAATTTGTGTCTTTTGGCTATGAGGGTAACAATATGGTTTAACTTTAACAGGGTTGGAGCCTTCCAATAAAGGAATCTGATGGTTATGTGACTTATCTAGGAGAAAAGTAGTTGTGGTGTTAAACACCCTTCTATATGTATGCAACATAGCAATCTCGGGTTCAATATCGGTAGGTAAATCCTTGAGCATATCTTCAGCCACATTTTCTTTGAGCCATTGAATCGTAAAGCATTCAGCAATAGCATCATGTGCAACCTCATAAGATGGTGGAGTTGAGCAGCTGAAGGTATGGGAATTTTCTCGCCTTCTAAAGTTACAAACTTTCCATTTAGAAAGAATTTTAGAGTAAGCGAAGCATAATCAGCCACATGTGGCCCTAATGTCGCTAGCCAAGATGCTCCTAATATCATATATGCCCCCGCCACGGTTAACAAAAACACAGGTACCTTCCGTTTATTTCCATGTATCTTCACTGATAAATCTTGAATTACCCCTTCTGCATTCATAATTTCTCCATTTCCCACTAGAACTCTGAACACCGGACCGAGTTCTATGGGTAATTTCAGAAACTTAGCTATTCTTGGCTGCAAAAAATTGTTTGAACTACCTCTATCGATCAATACTTGCACCTGAATGTTTTCAATTAATCGCGAAAATATTAACACACCCATATGAGAGTCTCCTTTCATTGCATCGAGGGACAAATGATGTTCCGGCTGTATGGTAGTAAGGTTTTCTGTATTTAAAGCAGATAGTTTAATGTTATTCTCATTGATATGGTCATCCTCATCATAATGTAGTAACATAAGTTGCCTGTTGGGATGTTAGTGAGTAAAGAAAAATTTATCATCACACCAATAAAAAAGTCCCTTGTCTCTTCTAAGTTGCATCTCTGCAAGGGAAATGTGTTTGATATTGGGATTCTTTTGGAATTGGCTCATAGGTCTTATGGGGGTGTGTTGAGGATGGGGGTTGTGTTTCTTATGTTATTTTCTGGTTTGGGTGAATATAAGGGTGGTTTGGAGTATGTGGGGGGGTTGGTTCTTTGTGGTTTGGTTGTTTGAGTGTATTTTTCCTCATATACTTTGGTTAGAGATACTGCTTTCACGATGGAGGTGGGTGTATGGATTAACATATCACGACGAATGTCGGTATTAAGGCCACTTATGAAGCAATCATTAAAGCATCATTACTTAATCCATAAACTCTATTAGATAATGAAGTAAACTGAAGATAATATTGAGAAACAAATCCGGTTTGATTAAGTTTAAACAAGGCAGCATAAGGACATTCATAAATGGATGGACCAAAATCAAGTTCTAAAGCACGAGTAAATTCTACCCAAGAATGAAACGGATTAGAACGTTGTACCATCTGAAACCAAGGAACTACGTCTTTATCAAGATGCATATATGTGATAGTTAACCTATCATGATCAGGTGTATCAAAATACCCAAAACAAATCTCAGCATGAAAGATCCACTCATGCACAATAGTGCCGTCAAAATGAGGAAACTCGAGTTTGATATTTCTCACCTGAAATGGGGGCCTGTTGTTGAGTTCTCCACCATGGCATTGCTTCGATGGTGTTTGTTGAATGAGGATGTCAAGTGCAACACCCCTATTTCATAGTTTATGTAATAAAATAATTATTATGAATATGGGTGGTATTTTTGAGATTGTAAGCAAGGAATTATTTTATTTAAATAATAATATGATACTAATGTGGTATTATTTAAATATTGTTATTAAATAAATAAAATAATAAAAGTTGAAGGTCTAAGGGGCAAGGTAGTAAATTGTATTGTTTTATGAGAAGAGAACAACAATCCATTTTGATCACATCATGTTTTCTGGAAAAGAAGGAATTAGCTCTAGAGAAAGAGGAAAGGAGAGAGAAATGCAAGAACCCTAGATCCCCCAAGATCAAGATTTACAAGGAATCCATCGAATTCAAGGAAAGAGGGAGAAAGGGATTCTATATAGGTGATCTAACATGAAAGGGTAGTTGAGAGTTCCTTACTCTCTTAGGGATTGTGTGATTTTGGTCTATTTTGATGAAATTGTGGTATGTGTATGAAATTACATTGTTGATTGTTTGTGTTTGGAGTATTTGTTGTTTGAATTGTATGATATGATTGGTATGAAATCTGCCATATGAATATTGTTGTTGATGATGCAAATTGACATGATGAAGTAAAACCTATAATTCTTTAAATTGATTAGTAATGTTAGGTTGGAAAGATAATATGGTGTGAGAGGTCTTAAAATCAATGTAAGAACAACATTAGGGATGTTTTGGGTGATAAAAGTGCGACACAAGTGATAGAATTCGAACTGGTATGAGATGGGGAAAAGAAATTGAGTTTTAGGAAAAATATGATTTTTAGACGCAGGGCCTCTTACACGGGTCGTGTCAGGCCTTTGTCTTGAAGAATTATTTATTGTTTTTGGATTTTGGGTACAGGTGGCCTGACACGGGCCTTGTTGCGTGACACGGGGGCCCGTGTCAGCCTTCTGTCATGGCATGATTTCTGTTTTGGAGGGGAGTATTCAGGCCACGTGACACGGGCCATGTCAGGGGACACGGGGGGTTGTGTCAGGCCTCTGTTTTGGAAAATTTTCCATATCCCATGATGGTTTTGTCCCGATTTCTTGTTCAATGCTCATCCCATTAGTCTGAGGTGTTGAGGATAATATTAATGAATAGTTCATAGGATATGACAACCGATAATTAGTGTTCAAGTCTTATATGCTTGTGTTGATTTGTATGATTTTGTTAATGGATCGGATGGATCGTGTTGATAGTGTGCATTGTCTTTTTTTTGGTTTTATGTAACCTATACAATGGGATGTTTGGTGACTTATAAGGATCAGGAGTATCGTGACATGCATGATTGTGTTCACGCATGTATTTTCTTTCATATGCATAATCGAGTCTTGCATATGCATGTATGGTTGGTGGGATGATCGCGTCTTGGAAGGAGCGTAAGTGATTATCCGGATGTATTATAAATCAATGGTGCAGGGATGTTCGTGTGTAATACCCCGTATTTTATTAAGTGCTCTGGATGATATTAATTAAGTTTAATAGGGTTCCAGTGTACTCTGAGAGTTTTCAGTTAAAATAATTAGAGAAACCGACGAACTTAAATTAATTAATTAAGTATTATCTAACTCAGAGGCCTTACTAAATATTCGAATCGAGATATTTTGGATACTCTCAATTTGGACCCGTTAGAATACTAACTATCGTGTACCGATATAATATACATTGTTTGGTTATAAAAGAAAAGAAAAGAAAGTTAGTAAAAAGAAGAAGAAAGAAAAAGGAAAGAAAGGAAGAAAGAAGAAGAAAAGAAGAGGAAGAAAACCTAAGTAGAGGGAAAGCTTGGATCATCACCATTTTTTCATCAAATCTTCATCTTCACCAACCTCCTCAACGATTGCAACGTGAGTTCATATTTAGAAACTTTTCCTTTTAGTTTTGGTTGAGTTTATGATTTTAGGGTTTTGTAGAAAATCTTAGAAATCTAAAGAATTAAACGGTTAAAACAGGATGAATTTAAAGTATGATGATTAGTATATGACTATATTGATGTTTGGTGGATGTTTCCTCTGTTTGATGATGTTTTATTGAGTTTTGGAACCTTAGAGAAGATGATGTTCGTAACTGAGTTTTTCTAGAATTCGTAGAGCTTGCTTAGTGAGCAGGTTGATTCTGCAGAGAAAACTAGGAATCTGGTGTAGCTCGCTTAGCGAGCGAGTTAATTTTCTGGAAAGGCATAAGTCCGGAAATTTCTCGCTTAGCGAGCAGACCCCTTGCTTAGCGAGACCTGAGAATTGTTGTTTTTGAGTTTTAATTCGTAACTTTCGTTTCGGGTATCCATTTTTAGTGTTCCACATATTGTTTTGAAGCTAATAACATTTCTATCTTTTGAGACCGAGAAATATTATTTTGAGTCGACTTTTACCCGACTTTTCTGATTAATCGTAATTATGTTAGTTAAGGAATTGAGGTATTAATCAAATTTTGGAATATGCGTTAATTGTGAGAATTGAACGAAAGAAGAAACAATGAGTTTATGGTGAGGATTGTCTAATGGTGATAATTAAACTAAAATGTTAGAATTATATGTTTAAGAACTATATAATTAAAAGTATCAAGAATGGAGAAAGAGCGAGGAAGTCTTACCACAAACCAATAGTGTGGCCTAGTATTGTGATTAGAATTGTTAGATGGTATAACTTGTGAGATTCCTAGTTTCACCTAGGTTGTTGCAAACTGTTAGCGTGCTATACACTAGGCCTCCGGAATAGTCTTGTGGTGGGTAGATCTGGGTCCCACGGGAAACATCCGTAAAGGCTAGAGGTTTGTATTACACGATGTCCTCCATAGAGTCTTGAGTAAGTCTTGAGGTGGGTTACCTTTAGCCCCACGAGAAGCATCTGTAAAGGCTTGAGGTACTGTTGGTGAGGCATGGGTAGTAGTTTGAGTTATGCATCACACTAGATCCTCGGTGAAGTCTTGAGTAAGTCTTGAGGTGGGTGATACTGAGTCCCACAAGAAGCATCCGTAAAGACTTGAGGCGTGTATGTTACTAGATCCTCCGTAAGGTCTTGAGTATGTCTTGAGGTGGGTTATTTTGAGTCCCACGGGAAGCATCCGTAAAGGCTTGAGGTAAGTACTATACTAGTTTACGCGGTAAGTCTTCAGTAAGTCTTGAGGTGGGTTATTCTGAGTCCCACGAGAAGCATCTGAAAAGACTTGGGTGAGTGTGATATCAAGTCCTCTGTAAAGTCTTGAGTAAGACTTGAGGTTGGTTATCTTTAGTCCCACGGGAAGCATTCGTAAAGGCTTGAGGTAGATGTTTCACTTGTTTAGTGGTATGAGCGTTGCATGGATTATGTTCCATCTTGTTATGGTTGCTTGTTGAGAAGTGACCAAAGGCATGAGTTAGGTTTGGTAGAACCTTGTAGAGCCGAGAGAACTCTAAGATAGGGAACCCACTGAGATGTTGTTATCACACCCCATTATTGTTGTTGCTTTTCAGGTTTCTTTTGCAGGTTTGATTTATAAGGGGAGCTATGTTCGGGATGTTTCAAGTGAAGCATAGTTTTAGTCTTCCGTTGTGTATTTCTGTATCTTTATACAATAATGGATATTGTATATGATCTTAGTATTGTTGTATTAGTATAATTTCCATGTCTTGTACCATTGTTGTATAGAATTTTTATAGTTAGTCAAGAATGTGAATTATGCTATTAGGCACTTATGATGGTGTCAGTACCAAAAATAACACTTGTATGATATTATTCTAGATATGTATTATATGGGAGTTATAGTTGGTATCGGAGCAAGTCGTATCCTCGACCTAGCCTTGAAACATCATAAGTAAATATTTCCTACCTCTTAAGTGTGTCTGGTCAGCATGGTTCTTAATATCATATTATGTAGTGTTGGGCCTGATCAACCTAATGCTATGTATGTGATATGTAGAACCATGGTTGTGCGACCTTGAGGACTCTGAAGTTTCATTGTAACTTGTGCTATGAGAGTAGGATTAAGCCAAGAATTAGAAGAAGGAGCTTTTGTCAGCTCAGTTGGAGTCTTCGTAAGAGTTTTACTTCCTGTAACATAGAGTTGCAGAGTAGTGGGTTGTTCGAGAAATCCTTTGGAATGGTTAGAGTCTAAAGAATAAAGTTCTCTACAAGATGAGTGGGCAATGTATCAAGGAAGATGTAAAGTCACTAGTGGATCAATATTGATCATTGGTATGGACAAGAGTGTTGAGAAATCTCATTCCGCAAAGAGAGAGGGTGCTTGTGGAGCGTGTGACATAAGTTCGGGAATGAGTTAATTATTAGTATTTCAGTTCTAAGGTCGTGGTAGCATCTTGGATGAGCGAGATTACTTCAAGGAATGTATTCGGATAATACCTTGCAGATGGATAGAAATTACAAGTTAAGAACGTTGTTTTCTTATGGGAACCTAAAGTCGTGGTGAAGCGTGAAGGGAAAACACAAGGATGAGATTACACATTTCGAGTGAGACAAGTATACCTCGGACGAAGGATATAAGACTAGAGTTGTATATCTGGTTGTGACCGAAGAGACAAAGTTTAGAGTAATAAATTAAGATGTTATATTTTAGTAAGTGGTCATTTCAGAAATGTTGAATTGCCTAAGGAATGGTATAAGGTATAATGCCAGAGAGAGAGTAAGCTTTATTTAGTATCGTGAGGTGCATTTGGTATAGACCAGATGAAGTCGTGATAAGTGATAGAGGTAACACCTTGGATTTGAGAAAATTTCTAGTAAGATGGATTATGTTTGGGTATGAGAGGATTACCGCAGAGCGTGAAGTTAACACAGTATGGAAACAGTGTTAGCAGTGCGATATGAGAAGGTGACAATGAAATGTATTTTTGGACGGGTGTGCAAGAGAATTGTTAAGTTATTGTTGATACTAAAGTTAAGGAAGTGTAAGAAATGACGGTTCTCTCATTAGGAATCTGGAGGTATGATTACTTTTGTGTGGAATCGTTGGTTGGTATGTGTCGCACCTCGAAAAATACGACCTCACGATAAAAGATACCGCGGATAAAAAATTAAAACAACAGAGTCGCCACCGAACTTATTTATTCCAATTAAGGAAAAGGAAAACATCGAGAAACCTTTTTGAAAAAAAACGGATAGAACAAGGTCTATGAAACCAGATTCTAGGTTCGGGAGTCGATTCCGTAAGGGGAAGGTATTAGCACTCCTTACGTCCATTGTACTCAACGGAAACCTCTTAGTTTAATTTGATATTTAATGTTGACTTATGCTTTCTGTTTTCTTCGAATAAAATAAATGCGAACGATTCTAAATTAGGGTTAAAGAGAAATGGGTGGTTTTATTCCTAGGGTGCTCGGCAAGGAGTAAGATCCATGTGCCTACGTATTCCCTTGTGCAATGGGAAAGTCAGAGCCTCGTAGTTCGTGGTATTAAGTTTGGTCAGTTGATTTGTTTTAGAGAACGATTATTTAGACCGCATTCTAACTGCTAAGCGTTGGCTTGTCTGCTCGCGATAGGAGGCGGAAGCGCTAGCTTTGTTTGCGAAATAGAAAGGATTTAAACAACGTTCGTTTAAAAAAAATTTGATTCGATTAGTGTTTTATGAACGAAAGGGCGAATGAACAACATCCCATGGGGCGAGCCTCAAGAGCGTTCATTCAAAAATTCGACGAATGTTAGACTCATAATTTAATTCTTTCGTTATTTGATGTGTCGATTAAGTGTTTTAATTACGGAAAGTCGAATGAACAACGTCCCGCGGGGCGAGCCTCGGGAGCGTTCATTCAAGAATTCGAGGAATGCTAGACTCCAAAATTCAGTTTTTCCGTTATTTAATTAACAAATATTTGAATAATTTGCGTTTGGAAATATTTGATGGCGAGGCACGGTGCACTCGACTTACATGGTTTGCGACTAAATTAAACCGTTAAAATTGTGGAAAATAAATTAAAAGCAACTATTCGGAGGCGTTGGACCTTTTTATTCGGACGGGTCGAAATATCGTTCGTTAACTTCCTTAGAGCCGATTTAAAGTTTAAAATCGTTCTACGAGGAGTCGAATCATTTTATGTATTAAAATGTGATAAATTGAATAAATTAAATAAAGTGACTAAATTAAATTGGAATAGAATAACGAATAAAAATAAATTAAACTGAATTAAATTTGATAACATGACAAATAATCGAAATAATAATAAACTAAATGGACGAAATAGAAAATAAATGATAGAAAATAAATCTAACTACTTTGGCCTCATATTGATCGATTTTTGCCGATTTAATAAAATCGGGCTAAAACCAACCGTTTGTTATATCATCGGCCCGAAATAAAATCTAATAATGTTTAAAATAAACTAAGATCTAGAAATAAAATTAGCATCTTAAAGAAAAAAAAGAACATAAAATTTAGGGGTGGTGTCTACAAAGTAATTAGTAAAAAAAATAATGTTAAAGTAAATCTAACCATGAAAAAATAGATTTTGACACACAAAAGAAAAGAGAAAAAAAACAAGAGACAGGGGGATGACGTCTGGAAATTGTACGTGTAGTGAGTCAACATGGGTTAAGCCCATTTCAACAAAAAAATATCTTACATAAGAAATAAAATAAAATAAGTAATAATACAAAAATTTAACATTGGTGGTGGTGTATGTAGTATGATCGTTGGTGTGTATAGAAACACAGACGGCCCACCAATCATGATTTAAGCCCAAAGAAATATAAGGAAAAAACAGGTTTTAATTATAAACAAATGACAATAATAAAAGGAAAAAAAATCAGATGTTTTAAAATCAATTTAAATGTAGAACAATTATCTCACACAACAAACACGGTTCAAAGGAAAAAAAATGACCCACCCTTTCTGAAAAACGAATCAACACCGCCAACCTTAATCTCGTACGTCCGTTCAGATTCTTGTCTCCGATCTAACTCGCGGTTCCGGTGCCCTTTTGTTGGTTTCCGGCGGTGTTTATGAGTTTGTGCGGGTTTAGTTCGGATCTGTGAAGGTTGATGGTGGAGGTCGCGGAGGAGTCTCGGATTTTGTGCGGTGGTCAGAGTTTGTGTGCGTTCGGATTTAAGGAAGTGGTTTAACGGTGTTGATTGTCGCGTTTCGTTCTCGGGTCAGATCTGAGTTCATTTTTTCTCGGTCTGTTTGTTTCAGATTTGTAAAATGGTGGTGAAGCTGAATTTTGAGATTCACGGTGATGGAGTGGCGATTTGCGTTTGTTCTCTCACTTTAGTTCATTTTTTTATACATATTTTCTTGGTTCTGAAAGGTTGAGGTTTGAAGGCTTGTGGTTGATAAGTTGTGATTTCAGAAGGTGGTTTATGCGGTTTGGATTTGGAGTTGCGTTGTGGTTTTTTTTTTTTTTGCAGCAGTGGTTTCAGTGGTGATGATGGGTTTCTGCGTGGTTTCTGAAATTAATAAAGGTTGGTATATGAAAAAAGCAATAAAGATTTGATTTATGCAGGGTAAATTTATGGTTATCCCCGCTTTTTTTGAGAGTGAGATGAGGGTTATTATATAGAAGAATTTACAGAGGGTATGAAAGGTATTTGCAGTGAGGATTGGATAAGAATTGGAATATTTTTTTAAAGATTCTATGAGCTGGAAATGTGAGAAAAAGATGTTGAAGGTTGTGAGAGATTTGGTTTGTTATGGTGTTGTTGGTAGTGAGGTTGGTTAACGTGAGTGGAAATTGGGAGTGGGGAAAGATTTTGTTTTGATTTTTGATAATAGTAAGACTAGAAAACAAAAAATATAAATGCTAATACTAATAATATAAACAAACTATAATAAAAATAACAATGGATGATAAAAGTAATAATAATAATAAAGTAATAATAATTAAAGAAATACTAATAATAGTAACTAATGATAATACTAAAGATAATAATAATAGTAATAAAGGATTAGTAATAATGGAAAAATTAAAAATAATAACAAAAAGAAAAAAATAATAGTAATAATAAAAAGTGAATAAAAAGTATATAAAAATAAAGATATAATAATAATAATAATGATAATGGAGAAAAGTGAATAATAAAAAATAATAACAATGAAAATTAAAATAAAAATAATAATAATGCTAATAATAAGAACAAGTGTTAATAGTACTAAAATAAAAAATATGGGGGCAGGAATCGAACCCTAGTCCTTATAGTGACACAAACACAAGTCCATCCGCTGGGGCAGATATACATCCATTAGTAATATTGCACCAATAAATATATACTCCATAGCCTTGTGTATATTTGACAATTTCCAACTTTTCTCTTTTTCTTTTTCTTTTTTCTTTGATAAGTTTTTTTTTAATAAAAATAATAACAAGAATGAAACTATAATAATAATAATAATGGAATATTTTTGATAATGGAAAAATAAAAATGATAATAATAGTAGTTTTTTTATGGATGGAAAATATAATGGATAAAATAAAAAGGAGATTATGAAATAGAATTTTTGTAACAATTTTTTACCAAAAACAAATAAAAATAAAACAACACTTATGATAAGAGGAATTTATTTTTTGTAGAAAATAACAAATGCATTTTTTTTTACTTTTTAATTAATTTTCTTTTGGATAAAACATAAAATAAAAGGATATGAAATACGGATGAAATTGAGTATAAAAATAAAACATTGCATATTTTGGCTTTTTTTAAAATATCCGACATAAAAAATAAAATAATAGATATTTTGGATTTTCAATGTCAGAAAGAAAAAAAATACATTTTTTAGATTTTTGAAATAATGGTAAGACAGTAAAATAAAATGGCACAAGTAAGACAAATTTGGGGTATGACAGTTGCCCCTATCGAATTGGCTTAGACCAAGTAAAATGAACTGGCCTGCATTCATACTTTCAAGGTATAAGACAATTAGATATTAACAAACTCCAAATTTGTCTGCAAAAGAAATTTGCGTAATGATAAAAACTAAATGACTGAAAACTGGAAAAATGGGTGACACAGCGAAGAAATAAGTTGACTGAAAACGAAATCACTCATCACTGAAGGATGATAAGGCGACTGAAATTTAAATGCGACCCCGTCACTAAAGGGAAAACCGAGTGACTGAAAATTAAATTCGATCCCTGCCGCCAAAGGGAAAATCGGGCGACTGAAAAAAATAAATTTGATCCCCGCCATCAAAGGGAAAACCGGGTGACTAAAAAATAAATAGACGATCCCCGCCACCAAAGGGAAAACCGGGTGACTGAAAAAAATAAATAGACGATCCCCGCCGCTAAAGGGAAAACCGGGCGACTAAAAAATAAATAGACGATCCTCGCCACCAAAGGGAAAATCGGGTGACTGAAAAAATAAATTTGATCCCCGCCGCCAAAGGGAAAATCGGGCGACTGAAAAATAAATAGACGATCCCCGCCACCAAAGGGAAAATCGGGCGACTGAAAAATAAATAGACGATCCCCGCCACCAAAGGGAAAACCGGGTGACTGGAAAAAAAATTCGATCCCCGCCGCTAAAGGGAAAATCGGGCGACTGAAAAATAAATAGACGATCCCCGCCACCAAAGGGAAAACCGGGTGACTGGAAAAAAAAATTTGATCCCCGTCGCTAAAGGGAAAACCGGGCGACTGAAAAATAAATAGACGATCCCCGCCACCAAAGGGAAAACCGGGTGACTGAAAACAAAATTGACGATCCCCGCCGCTATAGGGAAAACCGGGCGACTGAAAAATAAATAGACGATCCCCGCCACCAAAGGGAAAACCGGGTGACTGAAAAAATTAAACGATCTAGTTGAGGAATACTGGAAAAATGACAAAAGGTTGAAGAAAATTATCCAATGGGGGACGGCCACTGGAATCGTTGAGGAGATGCCTGGAATCTTCGATTGATCCTGGATCCTGACTTATGTATGCATGTTTGATTTTTTTGAAATGGTATTCCATAATGATGGAAATACGATGCAAATGTTTATGCACTAAGATATAAGTTGAAAATGTTGGGGAATATAAAAAAGTCTGATTTATTTAGGTATGCATACGATGCACATGTTGTAAATGATGCGTATGACGTTGATGATGCATAATGATGCATATGAGCGATTGAAAGGCGTCAACTTGGTGAACTTTTGGTTTGGTAGTTCCCAATGATGATTGGACTTTGGGTGGGTGGAGGGTTTGATTCCCTGACACTCGATCTTCGACGATGCATGGTCAGAAGATGGATATGAGTGCTCCAAGTTTGGTCACTTGCTGGTGAGCAAAGTGACTTAATTGACACAATGAAGACTTCTTTACTTTAAATGGTTGCCAACATTTGGTAAGATCTTCTTGTTCAACTGGGGAATAGAGATAGGAAGATTTGCTCCTTGTTTGGTTGCTCCTACCTGTAGGGTATTTAAAATAAATCTGGTGGTTTGAGAACGACCATGACATGATTTGTGCCTGTATCTAGATTTGGTAGGCGTTCGCCCCTGGTTGAGTTATTTGAGGATGATTTGCCCCTAATTGGGCCGTTGAGAATAATTATGCCCCTGATTAAGCTGTTGAGGATAATTTGCCTATGATTGGACTGTTTGAGGTAGTCTTGATTCATGTTGGCACCAATGAAGTTCAAATTTCTCTTTTGATTGCCCCTTGTTGGGATTGCACTGATGTCAAGCACTAAATTGCAATTAAATCATTCATACACAGATGGTAGTGTTAATGCAACGTTCGTATAAGTTTTGAAAAAGTCAATTATTTGAATGGTTGTGATAGTGTGACGAATGGACCGTTAGCCCAAACGAGGTGCTGATTTAGAAAGTGCATGAAAGATGCGGCAAGAATAATGTGCAAATGAGATTGAAGATTAGCAAATATATATGGGAGTCAGTTTACGCAACCTTGTTGATAGCATGCTTTCAGAATAAACTCTGCCTCAATTAGGAATTTTGAGGGTTGTAACGTGGTCTGGTTCATGGTTTAAGAAACAAAGGATATAAGGCTCAAAGTTTGATTTGTACCCACCCCTTCTTCGTAATGTTCTCAAGTCTTATGTTCAGTTAACTCTACACATACATTTATTTTGATGTAAGAGCGAAAATGAAGCCTCAAAGTTTGCTTGAAGTGGCAGTCATCTTATTTTGCTTGTGACCCTTTGATTCTTGATTTGGTGGTCACTGATATTTGTTTTGCTTTTGTTAAGGATTTGAATTCCTCTTTTGATTTCTTTTTTCTCGACTAAGTCTCCCTTCGGGTGCTCAACTTAGTGGTTTTTTCTTTTCTTTTCTTTTTGTTTGAATGTTGTGATTGCCAAGTCATTTGCTGATTGGTCCTTCGGCGGGATGTCTCATCTTGCAATTCGAAGGTGTAGTCAGGCTAACTGAACAACTACCCTGCCCCGGGTTAGATGTAAGGGTTGTATCTGAAAGAAAACTCCTACTTCTAGGCTCGAAGTGGTTGACTAGGGATTAACTCCTTATATCTCCAGTGTTTGGGGATTTGGAAAAAATAATGCATGTACATCGTTGACAAGGTTTTATCCGAAAGCATACCGCAACAGTTATGTGTATTTCGTTTTCATCATCCTCCCTCAAATATTTGCTAAAATGAAGTGAGATAATATTTTTGTGATTTCGTGATAAAAATGATAAATAATGAGCGAATGCGAATAGATTGATTCAAAACATGCATAAACATAATATTAACAAAACCAAATACGAATAACAATGTTCAAAGCAAATAGTACTTTAACAGACAATACAAAATAACAGGGATGCAGAATAATAAATGGCGATGACTGCCTTGATTTGAGGCATTGAACTTCTCTTGATTTGACTTGCTTCTTCAAAGTTGGAGACTACTCAGTTTTGGTCTTCAAAAACTTCTTCAAAAGCATTCATTGATGGGCCACTCGCGGCGACACTGGATTGTTCTGAACATTTGGATTCTTCTGAGTGAAGGTGAGATCCTTAGAGTCGATCAGGTCTTGAACTTTGTGTTTGAACGTTTTGCAGTTCTCGATTGTGTGACCTGGAGCGCCTTTGTGATACTTACAACGAGCATTGGCATCAAAGTCTCGGGCATTACCGGTTTGAGGTGGCATATCATTCAAAACAAGAGTTCCCTCTGCCATTAGCCCATTAAAAATTTATCCATATGACATAGGCAATAGATCAAAATTTCTTTCAGGCCTCCTATGTTGATTTGGTGACATTGTCGAGGAGCACGTTGCTGTTGTTGACCAGGCTGTTGTGGATGAGCCGGTTGCTGGTTTGGATTAGGTGCAAATTGCGCAGCAGCAATTAGAGGACATGAACGTGGTTGATAAGCCATCTGAGGCGGAAGCAGAGCTTGAATAGCTGGATGACAAGGCATTGGAGGAATAGGCTGATAAGACACAACCATCCTGGCCAAGGCTTGTATGGCCTCATAAATCTAATCAACCTTGCTCTTGATCGAGTCAATATCTTCTCTCATAGCATCTGGTTCTTGTTGAATTTGATCCATCAGTCTTCTAGTGTTGGCTCAAGTTAGATACGGGCGTCAGGAAATCAGCATGATTTACTGAAGATGAAGGAACATGCAATGAGTTTACGGCTTTGGAATGAAATGCAAGATGAACAATTAATGCAAATGAAATTAATATGCGCATGGATGCAATGCAAGATCCAGGATCACAAGTATAATCTGCTCTGAGGTTAACCATAGTAACGAGTAAATAATCGGTATCTCTGATAAAAGAAACCTTAACAGGTAGGCTCTTATAGGATTGTGCTAAGTTCTTTACCCATAAAACCACTCACATGATAGTTTCTATGGTTATGGATAAGATACTCAAGGTCACAGACGCTAATCGTACTAACGTCCTGCCACATGCTAGCTGTATTATGAAGATAATAACGATAGGGTCTACCTTGAGTGGAGTTCTCGTGTTAGCCGTATGAGGAGAGGGTCCTCGAAGACTAACACTACGCAACTGCCAACATTGAAATTAGTTCTAAAAGTTATCCCAGAGTCACAGCCCTTTCATGAATCAAGTCATGCGACAGGCTAGCTGTGTTATGACGAGATATGTGAATAGGTCTACTCTCTAGGGGGGAGCTTTCATGCTAGGCTTACAAGGAGCGAGTCCTTGGAGACTAACACTAATAACTTCCAATTCTAAACTAGGTGTTCCCTCTTCTTTTTCAAAAACTCGAGCGTCATCCTAGGATCCAACAAGCAGGTATGATAATGATCAGAATAAAGAGAGAGAAAATAAACAAGCATAAATAAAAAGTATGAAGAAAACTGATAAGCAAAGTAAACATTGATCGCGAAGTAAACTAAGTTAGGCTTGACTCTTTGAAAGCTCCCCAGCAGAGTCGCCATCTGTCGCACCTCGAAAAATACGACCTCGTGATAAAAGATACCGCAGATAAAAAATTAAAACAACAGAGTCGCCACCGAACTTTTTTATTCCAATTAAGGAAAAGGAAAACATCGAGAAACCTTTTTGAAAAAAAACGGATAGAACAATGTTTTTGAAACCAGATTCTAGGTTCGAGAGTCGATTCCGTAAGGGGAAGGTATTAGCACCCCTTACGTCCGTTGAACTCAACGGGAACCTCTTAGTTTAATTTGAGATTTAATGTTGACTTATGCTTTCTGTTTTCTTCGAATAAAATAAATGCGAACGATTCTAAATTAGGGTTAAAGAGAAATGGGTGGTTTTATTCCTAGGGTGCTCGGCAAGGAGTAAGATCCATGTGCCTACGTATTCCCTTGTGCAATGGGAAAGTCAGAGCCTCGTAGTTCATGGTATTAAGTTTGGTCGGTTGATTTATTTTAGAGAACGATTATTTATACCGCATTCTAACTGCTAAGCGTTGGCTTGTCTGCTCGCGATAGGAGGCGGAAGCGCTAGCTTTGTTTGCGAGATAGAAAGGATTTAAACAACGTTCGTTTAAAAAATGTTTGATTCGATTAGTGTTTTATGAACGAAAGGGAAAATGAACCACATCCCATGGGGCGAGCCTCAGGAGCGTTCATTCAAAAATTTGAGGAATCCTAGACTCCAGAATTTAATTCTTTCGTTATTTGATGTGTTGATTAAGTGTTTTAATTACGGAAAGTCGAATGAACAACGTCCCGCGGGGCGAGCCTCGGGAGCGTTCATTCAAGAATTCGAGGAATGCTAGACTCCATAATTCAGTTTTTCCGTTATTTAATTAAGAAAATATTTGAATAATTTGCGTTTGGAAATATTTGATGGAGAGGCACGGTGCACTCGACTTACATGGTTTGCGACTAAATTAAACCGTTAAAATTGCGGAAAATAAATTAAAAGCAACTATTCGGAGGCGTTGGACCTTTTTATTCGGACGCGTCGAAATATCGTTCATTAACTTCCTTAGAGCCGATTTAAAGTTTAAAATCGTTCTACGAGGAGTCGAATCGTTTTATGTATTAAAATGCGATAAATTGAATAAATTAAATAAAGTGACTAAATTAAATTGGAATAGAATAACGAATAAAAATAAATTAAACTGAATTAAATTCGATAACATGACAAATAATCGAAATAATAATAAACTAAATGGACGAAATAGAAAATAAATGATAGAAAATAAATCTAACTACTTTGGCCTCATATTGATCGGTTTTTGCCGATTTAATAAAATCGGGCTAAAACCAACCGTTTGTTATATCATCGGCCCAAAATAAAATCTAATAATGTTCAAAATAAACTAAGATCTAGAAATAAAATTAGCATCTTAAAGAAAAAAAAAGAACATAGAATTTAGGGGTGGTGTCTACAAAGTAATTAGTAAAAAAAAATAATGTTAAAGTAAATCTAACCATGAAAAATAGATTTTGATACACAAAAGAAAAGAGAAAAAAACACAAGAGACAGGGGGATGACGTCTGGAAATTGTAAGTGTAGTGAGTCAACATGGGTTAAGCCCATTTCAACTAGAAATATCTTACATAAGAAATAAAATAAAAAAAGTAATAATACAAAAATTTAACATTGGTGGTGGTGTATGTAGTATGATCGCTGGTGTGTATAGAAACACAGACGGCCCACCAATCATGATTTAAGCCCAAAGAAATATAAGGAAAAAAACAAGTTTTAATGATAAACAAATGACAATAATAAAAGGAAAAAAATCTGATGTTTTAAAATTAATTTAAATGTAGAACAATTATCTCACACAGCAAACACAGTTCAAAGGAAAAAAAACGACCCACCCTTTCTGAAAAACGAATCAACACCGCCAACCTCAATCTCGTACGTCTGTTCAGATTCTCGTCTCCGATCTAACTCGCGGTTCTGGCGCCCTTTTGTTGGTTTCCGGCGGTGTTTATGAGTTTGTGCGGGTTTAGTTCGGATCTGTGAAGGTTGATGGTGGAGGTTGCGGAGGAGTCTCGGATTTTGTGCGGTAGTCAGAGTTTGTGTGCGTTCGGATTTAAGGAAGTGGTTTAACGGTGTTGATGGTCACGTTTCGTTCTCGGGTCAGATCTGAGTTCGTTTTTTCTCGGTTTGTTTGTTTCGGATTTGTAAAATGGTGGTGAAGCTGAATTTTGAGATTCACGGTGATGGAGTGGCGATTTGCGTTTGTTCTCTCACTTTAGTTCATTTTTTTATATATTTTCTTGGTTCTGAAAGGTTGAGGTTTGAAGGCTTGTGGTTGATAAGTTGTGATTTCAGAAGGTGGTTTATGCGGTTTGGATTTGGAGCTGTGTTGTGGTTTATTTTTTTTGCAACAGTGGTTTCAGTGGTGATGATGGGTTTCTGCGTGGTTTGTGAAATTAATAGAGGTTGGTATATGGAAAAAGCAGTAAAGATTTGATGTATGGCTTGATGAGAAGTAATAATTTTTGTGAGGAAATTTTTTGTATTTCTGAGTTTTTTTAGTTTTGAAGGTTGAACTTTTGATTTATGCAGGGTAAATTTATGGCTATCCCCGCTTTTTTTTAGAGTGGGATGAGAGTTATTATATAGAAGAATTTACAGAGGGTATGAAAGGTATTTGCAGTGAGGATTGGATAAGAATTGGAAGTTTTTTTTAAAGATTCTATGAGCTGGAAATGTGAGAAAAAGATGTTGAAGGTTGTGACAGATTTGGTTTGTTATGGTGCTGTTGGTAGTGAGGTTGGTTAACGTGAGTGGAAATTGGGAGTGGGGAAAGATTTTGTTTTGATTTTTGATAATAGTAAGACTAGAAAACAAAAAATATAAATGCTAATACTAATAATATAAACAAACTATAATAAAAATAACAATGGATAATAAAAGTAATAATAATAATAAAGTAATAATAATTAAAGAAATACTAATAATAGTAACTAATGATAATACTAAAGATAATAATAATAGTAATAAGGGATTAGTAATAATGGAAAAATTAAAAATAATAACAAAAAGAAAAAAATAATAGTAATAATAAAAAGTGAATAAAAAGTATATAAAAATAAAGATATAATAATAATAATAATAATAATAATGGAGAAAAGTGAATAATAAAAAATAATAACAATGAAAATAAAAATAAAAATAAAAATAATGCTAATAATAAGAACAAGTATTAATAGTACTAAAATAAAAAAGATGGGGGCGGATATACATCCATTAGTAATATTGCACCATTAAATATATACTCCATAGCCTTGTGTATATTTGACAATTTCCAACTTTTCTCTTTTTCTTTCTCCTTTTTTTTTATAAGTTTTTTTTTAATAAAAATAATAACAAGAATGAAACTATAATAATAATAATGATGGAATATTTTTGATAATGGAAAAATAAAAATGATAATAATAGTAGTTTTTTTATGGATGGAAAATATAATGGATAAAATAAAAAGGAGATTATGAAATGGAATTTTTGTAACAATTTTTTACGAAAAAAAATAAAAATAAAATAACACTTATGATAAGAGGAATTTATTTTTTTTACAAAATAACAAATGCATTTTTTTTTTTACTTTTTAATTAATTTTCTTTTGTATAAAACATAAAATAAAAGGATATGAGATACGGATGAAATTGAGTATAAAAATAAAACATTGCATATTTTGGCTTTTTTTAAAATATCCGACATAAAAAATAAAATAATAGATATTTTGGATTTTCAATGTCAGAAAGAAAAAAAAATACATTTTTTGGATTTTTGAAATAATCGTAAGACAGTAAAATAAAATGGCACATGTAGGTGGTTTATGCGGTTTGGATTTGGAGCTGTGTTGTGGTTTGTTTTTTTTGCAGCAGTGGTTTCAGTGGTGATGATGGGTTTCTGCGTGGTTTGTGAAATTAATAAAGGTTGGTATATGGAAAAAGCAGTAAAGATTTGATGTATGGCTTGATGAGAAGTAATAATTTTATTGAGGAAATTTTTTGTATTTCTAAGTTTTTTTAGTTTTGAAGGTTGAACTTTTGATTGATGCAGGGTAAATTTATGGCTATCCCCGCTTTTTTTTAGAGTGAGATGAGGGTTATTATATAGAAGAATTTACAGAGGGTATGAAAGGTATTTGCAGTGGGGATTGGATAAGAATTGGAAGATTTTTTTAATGATTCTATGAGCTAGAAATGTGAGAAAAAGATGCTGAAGGTTGTGGTAGATTTGGTTTGTTATGGTGTTGTTGGTAGTGAGGTTGGTTAACGTGAGTGGAAATTAGGAGTGGGGAAAGATTTTGTTTTGATTTTTGATAATAGTAAGACTAGAAATCAAAAAATATAAATGTTAATACTAATAATATAAACAAACTATAATAAAAATAACAATGAATAATAAAAGTAATATTAATAATAAAGTAATAATAATTAAAGAAATACTAATAATAGTAACTAATGATAATACTAAAGATAATAATAATAGTAATAAAGGATTAGTAATAATGGAAAAATTAAAAATAATAACAAAAAGAAAAAAAATAATAGTAAAATAAAAAGTATATAAAAATAAAGATATAATAATAATAATAATAATGATAATGGAGAAAAGTGAATAATAAAAAATAATAACAATGAAAATAAAAATAATGCTAATAATAAGAACAAGTGTTAATAGTACTAAAATAATGTGAAGAGCAAAAGGAAAGCATAAAAATAAAATAGGACCATCAAGAAAAAAGATGGGGGCAGGAATCAAACCCCAGTCCTTATAGTAACACAAACACAAGTCCACCCGCTAGGGCAGATATATATCCATTAGTAAAATTGCACCAATAAATATATACTCCATAGCCTTGTTTATATTTGACAATTTCCAACTTTTCTCTTTTTCTTTCTCCTTTTTTTTTATAAGTTTTTTTTAATAAAAATAATAACAAGAATGAAACTATAATAATAATAATGATGGAATATTTTTGATAATGGAAAAATAAAAATGATAATAATAGTAGTTTTTTTTATGGATGGAAAATATAATGGATAAAATAAAAAGGAGATTATGAAATGGAATTTTTGTAACAATTTTTGACCAAAATAAAATAAAACAACACTTATGATAAGAGGAATTTAATTTTTTTAGAAAATAACAAATGCATTTTTTTTTACTTTTTAATTAATTTTCTTTTGGATAAAACATAAAATAAAAGGATATGAGATACTGATGAAATTGAGTATAAAAATAAAACATTGCATATTTTTGCTTTTTTTAAAATATCCGACATAAAAAATAAAATAATAGATATTTTGGATTTTCAATGTCAGACAGAAAAAAAAAATACATTTTTTGGATTTTCGAAATAATGGTTAGACAATAAAATAAAATGGCACAAGTAGGTCAAATTTGGGGTATGACAATATGGTTGTAACTTTTGAACGTGATTGGAATGAGTTTGGGTGGTTTAGGTAATAATGAAGACCAGAAGTTTGCTTCTATGTTTGAGTAATCGGATTTCCCTCTAGGTAGTACCCGGTTACAGATTTATGTTTCAAAAATCTCCTTCAGCTAATAGAAGTCCAGGATTGCACTGAGTAATCGATTAACCTCCTTGTAGTGATCGGTTATGGTTGTTGAATTTTGGAAAATTGGATTTTTCTAAGATACATACATTTTGACTTGAGTGCCCGATCGAAGCGTTCTCGGTACCGATGGGAAGCTGTGGAAACATCCTATGCAATGATTAGCAGCGGGTAAGGGAACCCCAATTTATATGTAAGCAGAGACAACAAGGTTCTTCAGTGGAGCGTTTTACCTTAGTCTTCATGTGTAAGGAAAACTCTTGTGTTTGTGAATGATCTAAGTACTTGGAATTTATCTCTATGGGATAAAGAATGTTTTTGTTGTTTTAAATTCTCGCCAAGGAATTTAGAGAGAGAGGACAAGTTGAATTCTAGACTTGATATTTCCATTGTTTGGTTTTACCCGAATAGGGTTTAGGTGTTTGATCTTGTTTACGGACGAACCAAGTGTTAACTTGTAGCTAAAACCTTTTTGGTGTCGTCTTTGTCGTTTCCTGCTAGCATCGTTGTACGAGTTAAATTGAGCCATTCTTTTGAGTTTTCGTGTTATGACTGTAAAAAAATGGTATTTCTACTTCGTCGCTTGTTGGAGTTGTGATATGCATATTGTGCCCATTTTGTGTTATCTTGAGTTGTGAACGGCGAGCGATTGTTGCACATGTTTAGAAACCGCGGAGGAAAACCATATTGCAAGTAGTGTGGACTAAATATGTAATTTTGAGTTAGATTGTTGTTAACAAGAGGAACAAGTTCAGTTGTGTTCAACCGTTTATCCTTATAGGTAATCGATTGACACCTGACTTTTGTGGAGAATTTTAGAGAATCCTACTTTCTGAACTGCAAGTTTGTTTTGGCTTCCGTTCGATGTGTTAGAGAATGAAGTGTTGGATTTTCCTTTGGGTATGTTCTAGTAGGCGGTAAATGATCCGGATAATGGGAGGTGAATGATATATGATACATGTTGATGAATTGTGTGAGATTACCCTTTAATATGTTATATGCACCGTTAAAATATTGAATTGTTTTCTTACCCCTTTGTTATTGTTGTTTTGTTTGTACTTCTTGGTAAGTACAAATAACCCAGGTACTTGAGAGTGTTTTGGAGTTATGTTGCTTGTTCGAGTCATAGGACGCTCTGATATGTAACACGAGAATGACAAACTATCATTGTCTTGCTTTATTTTGTTTTTATGCAATTGTTTTGTTACGTATCCATGTAGTAGACCAAGAACATACTTTGAATTTGTATTGTCGATGTCGTTGATCATGAAATATGATGAACTATTTACTTCCGATGTTTTATTAAAGAACTATGTTTGTTGGTTTTTGTTGAAAAAGTAGCATTCCACTTTTGGTAAAACTCTGATTTTTCTTAAGAAAACGGCTATTTTCTATTTTGCGTAAAGTGGGTGTTACAATTGGTATCAGAGCAGGTCGGTCCAACCGGCCAGATGTCGTGTCACGTCAGTCCTTAGAATGGGAGTTGTTGTGTGTCCTAACCTGAAGTGTTTGTTGTATCAGTATGGCAGGAAGGAATGATGTTTTTCTTGTTACGGCTATGCAAGCCATGACGCATACTGTTGAGAACATTGTTCAAGTGGTTCAGGTTGGGGGTGATGCTCAGTCTCGTGCATTTGACCAATTCTGGAATAACAAGCCGCCTAAGTATGAGGGTGGGATTCTAGATCTAGAGGTTGCACAAAAGTGGTTGAAGGCTGTTGAGAAGATTTTTAGAACCATGGGATGCACTGATGATCAGAAAGTGATGTTTAGTACTCACATGTTAGAAGGCAAAGCTACGGGTATTGTTGTTACTTGGGCTGTGTTTCGCAAGGAGTTCTTTGAGAAATACTTTCCAGAAGATGTCCGCAATGCTAGGGAGGTAGAATTCCTGAAACTTAAACAAGGTAACATGACAGTGGCTGAGTATGCTGCCAAGTTTAAAGAATTGGTACAGTATTATGCGCACTACAACACTGAGGATGTTATGACCTCGAAGTGTTTGAAGTATGAGAATGGATTGCATCCTGAAATCAAACAGGGTATTTCTTACCAAAAGATCAGGAATTACCCATAGTTGGTGAGTAGGAGTAGGATTTATGACAATGATAATAGAGCTCGAATTATGCATTACAAGGTTGTGAACGACAAAAAGGGGAAATAGAGATTCGGTGGTACTCCTTAAAGTACTCCAGCTGATAAGGGTAAACAAAAAGCTAATACTGAGGGGAAGTCGAGGGGGGAGAAGGTACTCCCGATCCACTCAAATGCTTCAGATGCCACGGTATGGGCCATTGTGCCAATGATTGTCCTAATGAGGTGAAGAAATGCTTCCAGTGTGGGAAGCCAGGTCACATGATTGTTGATTATAGGGTGAATGTTCCTACTTGTTATAATTGTGGAGAGCAGGGCCATATCAGCACCTATTGCACCCCAAAATTTTCCCTCACAACACAAGAATTTGTGTACTAAGAGGTTCACAAGGTTCACAAGGTTCATAGGACATTTCATGAGGTTCACAAGGTTCACAAAGTTCACAATTACTCAGAAGATTTGACATTTCCCTCAGACAATGCATCCTCCTAAGCAATGCATCCTAAACTAGGGTTTTGACTTTAATCAGGCTAAATGGACTTCCAAGACTTCAAGTGAGCTTCATAACATCTTATATGTGTTTAAGAATCCCCATGACAAGTTTCAAGACTTTCCCCAAAGGTTTGCTCAGTCAGATGATCAGATAACTTAAAATCAGTCAAAGTAGTTAAAAAGTCAAACTTCATGATTTTTTGCCAACATCAAGTATATGAAGTAAAATTCATCATTTGATCAAGGGTTGATCATGATTCATCAAGGAGATTTCAGATCATCAAGAATCAGAGGTTTCTAAATTAGGGTTTCCTCAGGAAAAGTCAACTGAACTTTGACCAGCCATAACTTTCACATGCTTCATCAAGAATTTTCCATCCAAAGCTCATTTTGAAGGAAATTGAATTCTCTACAACTTTGTGTCTTACAAGACAAGCCCAAAAATGCTTCATTTGGAAGGTATGAGCTAAGACATTATAGGTCCTTTTGAAAGTCAACAAAAAGTCAACAACTTCAAAAGAGCATAACTTGAGAATGATAAAAGATATGGACATGAAACCAATGGAGTTGGTTAGAGGACTCTTTAAGCTTTCCAAAATGTCCAAGAACACCCTCATAGAATTAAAATTAAAGGATTTGTTACCTTGCAAAGTTGGGAAATTTTTGAGTGGTTTATGAAGTAAATGGGGTCTTAAAACCATAATTCTTCAAATGGACTGACTTTTTTGTAACCTAATGTGTTCCATGACATCATGCACGAAATTTATCTAATATTTTCATAATTATATTCATTTTATTTTTATTTATTATGATTTTTTATATTAAAAATCATTTTAAATTCAAATAAAATATAAAATGATGAAGATTTTAAAAATATTTTGCTTCTAGAAAGTCATGAAAGTTGATTGGATTTAATTGATATGAAAATTATGAAGATTGTCTCAAAATAGCAATGATATATCAAAGAATATTCAAGTTTTATGGCATGATCTTTTTCAATCTCAAATGATCAAAAAGTCCAAATAATCCTACAATATTTTGACCTAATATCATTCATATATATACAAGGAACTGATCACAAGCAAGGGACACGAAAAATTCAGCCTCCAAAGGTAAGAACAAAGTTTCAAAATTCACACTAAGAACACCAATTCGGTTTGATACCTAGAGCTGCTTTCAAGACAAACCAAAGGTTGCAACTTGTTCCTTGGAGTTCATAGATTGATTCTGGATCATAACATTGCTCATTCAAGCCCTAATTTGCACAAACCGAATGCATCTTCTTCATGCTCTAAGTTTTTTCGATTTGAATGATTTGTGCATTGATATTGAAAACTAACTATGGATTTGTGTTTGTTGTGATGTTTAGAAACTTTCTGGATGAATTAATTCAATTATTGTGGACTGTATCGAAATTTACCATTGCTAGGGTTTGGAGCTTCAAATCGGGAACCAAGCATTTAGGGCCTTAAAACAAATTCTAAGAACATGGCTGTGACATATAATCCTTGTATATTTGATCTGGGTTGTTAATTTGAATTAATGTTGCGGTTTGAATGATATTCACAAAAACATAGGATTCTGGTTTTGAATGTTTGCAGGAAAATTCGCAGGAGAAAGCCTAAGAAATTTCGCAGGTAATTCAAATGAAGAAGATGAAGTCTGGCGCCAAAATTCATATTCAAAAGTGGAATATAATATTTTATGATATGTTATTGATATTATTTCAGAACAATGTGATAGCTCGGTTGGTTAAGGCGTTTGCGTGATGAATAAGGAGTCCTGGGTTCGAATCGTCCCCAGGCCCTTTTGTTTTTTTGGTTATTTTTCAATGATTTTTGCAGGATAAAAATAAAAAGAATTGAAGCTATTTTACTATCACCAAACGCGCGCTGGCCTGGTGGAGAGCTTGTTGGTCTCAAAGATGCAAAGCCTAGGGCCTGGGTTCGAATCCCAGCCCCAGGTAAGTCTTTTTCTCACTTTTTCTTACTTTTTTTTTTATTTTTGTTTATATTTTAATTAATTTAATAAATGAATAAATGTTAAAACAAAAAAATGTTTATATTATTTTCTTGTGTATAATTCAAAGAACTTATATTTTCTAAAAAAAATTCAAACTTTATTCTTAGAGTTATTTAATATTTATTTTACTATATATTATTAATATTATTTGTTTTGTATAAATAAATTAATTATATTTAAATTAACTCATAAACCCTAATATTTTTATAAACCCTAATTATATTGTAAATCTTAATTTATTTGTTTGTAAATTTTAATTATGTATATTTTATAATTTGTTTATATTATTATTGGATGTAGTTTTTTTATAATTAATTAACCCTAATTTTTTTTCTTTTTCTAAACAATCAAAAACCCTAACTTTATTTTATGAGTTTAACTTCTTATTTTTATATGCTTATTTAATTAAAATTAACAAATATTTTATTATAATATGTACATAAAATTAAATTATTAGAATTATTAGTCATATATTAGTATATAATATTTATTATTTATTTCTTTTATTAAAATTCTTTAAAATAATTATTTATTTAATTTTGAACTTTTAATTTGTTTCTATATTATATTGTTATACTAACCATCTTATACTTATTTTTTGTTTATTATTACTAACCCATTTAATTATTTATTATATGCTTATTTATTTTAATTATTTTAATTATCATAATGTAATTGTATCCACTATGTAATAGTTTTGTAGAATTTCTTAATATTTATTTTAAATTGCCATGGTTAGTAAAATAGGGAGTGTAAAACATGTTTGTATTTAAAATTAAATTTAGATCATTAATCTCAAGATAAATATATGAACTTGTACATGCACACACGTAAGTCGATCCTGGATCGCCATCTCACATTCTTAAGGATACCTCTCATGTTGCCTAAACAAAAAGGTCAAGTAAGGTGTAAAGCAAAGTCCCTTCTCTCATATCATCTAGTCCCTTAAAAGATAAAAAGATCAAGTCCCTCCATGGTTGCCTTCGTAAATGATCTTGTCCCTTTCGAATAAAGATGATAAGTCCCTTTCGAATTGCTAAATACACCTTACAGTTGCCTAATCACAGTTGTCTCTTCACTTGTCCCTCATACATCCAAGGTAATGACTACCTATTCCTTAATAATAGGGATAGTCTTACCATTTAAAGGATATTTAAGAACAGAAAAGACTTAACTTAGGGTAGGTTCCTCTTATGTACTTGCTCACCTTTTCAAAATATTTCAAAACACTTCACATTTTCAAACAATTTTCAAAACAAAGGCTTTATATATATCCGTACATGGATCATTATAAAGTACTTAAGAAAATTTCTAAACACACACTACACTTTTCAAAACATTTTAAAGTGAGCTAAGTAACTAAGAGCCCATGGATAACCATGGATGTAAAGGGTGCTAACACCTTCCCTTTACATAACCTACCCCCCGAACCCAAAAATCTTTTTAAGGTCTTTCCTGTTCTTTTATGCCCTTTCCTTTGGATAAAATAAAAGTCGGTGGCGACTCTTGTTATCCGCAACATTTAACTAAAGTCAGTTCTCCCACCGTGTTACAGAACTGGCGACTCTGCTGGGGATTTAATAAAAGAGGGGTACCCTTAGGAATTAGATCACTTTAAACTTGTTTGCTTTGTTTGCTTTACTTTATCTTGTTGGGTGCTCTTATGTGTGAAAGATCCTAACCCGGATCTAGTGTACCTTAGGTAAATGGCAATAGACCAAGGAAACTGTACGGCGTATACCAATATGGTTGATCTGGTGGCCATAGTTAGTGTGACTTCTTGGTTGGTGCTTATGTTCCTTAAGTCAAGTTGAGGATAATATGAGGCTGCCATATGTTGTCAATGCACTAACTAACTTTTAGAACCCTAGTTATCCCATCTTGGACTTTAGAAAGTAGTGAGATAACCGGCTTTGGTGAAGACTGAAGTTGGTTGATACTCGATACTATGCTCTTTGAGATCCTAAACTTGGAGGGTTTTGGTTGGCAAGTAAGTTGCCTACTGAACAACCACCCTTGTGAAGGATCAATGATATTGAGATCCCTTAGAACATGGTTACTTTATAGGACAGGATGAACCATCTAAACTTCAGGGGAGGGTACTTACCTTTGAACCTCATGCAAGCCTTTAAACTTAGGGTTATTGTGTGACTTGTTTGTGTGTGCCACATGTTTGTGATTGAGCATAACATCATAGCATCATCATGCATCATGAGCATAGCATTTTCACTATCCATTTCAAGGACCAAAGGATTTATCTTTGTTCTTTGTTGCAGGTCATGGCTTCTGCTCGTAGGAACACTATCAGGATCAACTTTGTAGGAATACCTCCTAAGCTTAAGGAATTGGTTTCTCAGGTTTCTGAAAAATCCGAGTTCATCAAGAGACATGGTCACCTACTGGATCTAGTCACTTTAGGGTTCAATGAAGACATGATGAGTGTTCTGTTTCAGTTCTTTGACCCTAAGCACCATTGCTTCACATTCCCCGACTATCAGCTGGTTCCTACAATGGAGGAGTTCTCCAAACTTCTGGGTATACCTGTACTTGATCAAAGACCTTTCACAGGCTTAGAAAAAGAGCCTAAACCTGAAGTTATTGTTGCAGCTCTACATCTGATGAAGTCAGACATTGTTCTAGAAACGAGAAGTGGAGTTAAGGGTATTCTTGCCAAGGTGTTGATAGAGAAGGCTCAAGTGTTCTTGAAGGCTATGAGCTATGATGCTTTTGAGGAGATCTTAGCCTTGTTGATTAATGGCTTAATGTTGTTCCCCAATCCAGATCAGTTCATAGACGTTCATGCCATCAATATATTTCTGACTCATAATCCAGTGCCTACATTACTTGGAGACATCTTACATTCTCTTCATACTCGTACTACAAAGGCACGAGGAACTCTGATGTGTTGCATACCTTTGCTATCTAGGTGGTTTATTTCTCACCTTCCTCGCTCAGTGATGAAGAATGAACAAGGGTTCAGGTGGTCTAAAAGGATCATGTCACTCTCTCATTCAGATATCCATTGGTGTTCCAGATCTATGGAGAATGTCACTATCATTGACCGTTGTGGGGAATTCCCCAATGTGCCACTCCTTGGCATAAGAGGGGGCATTACCTACAATCCTTCTTTAGCTCTACGTCAGTTTGGTTACGCTCGGAGTGATGGTCCACATGACATGTTGATTCAGGGTATTGTGTTTGACTACGACAACGATCTGCAAGGTTAGCGTCAAAGGTTTATACAGGCATGGGGTAAAGTGAACAAGGTTGATAGCAAGACTCTGGAACCAAAGTACACTATTCCTATGGAAGCTTATCTCAGATGGGTGCGATCTCGTGCTTAGACTCTTATGATGCCATATCCTGCCATCCTGCTAGTTACTATGGAGCCTGTTGCTGAAGGAGATACTTCTTATACCATCCTTCATCCAGACATGCCCACTGACATGGAAGATTTACAGAGGTCCTGGATCCAGTTAAAGGAGCAAAGGGATACTTTCGAGGCTCATTACAAAGCAAGTCGAGAAAGAATCCTGGAACTAACAAAGCAACTTCATGAGGAGCGGAATCTCAACTCATACCTCAACACAAAGAGGAAACGTCCATGGGAGACTTAAGACCCCATCTTTTGTATTTATTTCATTTTATTGTAAGCCCAAGGGGCAAACAAATTTATTACTAATAAAAGTTTACTTTTTGGTTGTTTAAACAAATTTAAATCCTGCGGTCCTTGAAAACATTGCATACGCATTTACATACCATATCATTGCATCACAGATTTCTTGTGCACAGGTTTCTTATCTTCTCGCTGTTTATTTCAGCAATGGCTCTTGAACAAACAGTTAAAGATCTCCAGGCACAAAATGCACAGTTCCAAGAGCTGATCCTGAACTTGTCCAAGGGGCAGGATGAATTGAAAACACTGCTGGCCAAGAAGACTAAGAAGACTAGGAGGTAAGGAGGCCTAATCAACATGGGAAGAAGGTTCAGAGGACTTGTCAAGACCAAGGAACAGGTTGAAGATTATGAGTCTGAAGAGTCTGAGAAAGAGGGAGGCAGTCTCCATAATACAATGGGGGACTCTGATTCTGAAGCTAACTATTATCATGAGCCTAATGAAGATAAGTTCAAGATGTTGGTGGATAGAATGGATGATATGGAATTGCAAAAGTCTTATGGGCTGGATTTTGAAGACCTGAGTTTGATATCTGGAGTGGTTATACCCATTGGTTTCAAGGTTCCTGCTTTTGTAGTGTATGATGGGGTCTCTTGTCCCAAGCTGCATCTGAGGTCTTATGTCCGGAGAATCCAACCCCATACTGCTGATAAGAAGTTGTGGATCCATTTCTTCCAAGAGAGCTTGTCTGGAGCTCAATTGGAATGGTACTATCAGTTGGAGAGTGTCAACATCCGTGATTGGAATGATCTTGCTGAGGCCTTTTATAAGCAATATCAATACAATGCTGATCTAGCCCCTACCCGCATGCAACTACATAGCATGTCTATGGGTGCTAAAGAAAATTTCAAGGAGTATGCCCAGAAGTGGAGAGATTTGGCTAGAAGAGTACAACCTCCTCTAACTGACAGGGAGTTAGTGGATATGTTCATGTGTACGTTGAATGGTCCTTTTTATAGTCATCTCATTGGAAGCTCATCATCTGGCTTCACTGAGTTGATAATGACAGGAGAGCGCGTAGAAAGTGGTATAAGGAGTGGCAAGATCCAAGTGGGTGCTTCTTCATCCAGTACTACAAAGAAGCCCCCTAGTGGGAAGAAAGAGTCGAATGTTGTTTATGGTCAATATGATCGTAATAGGAGGCATCAATCCGTGAGTGCAGTTCACATCTCCAATCCTACTCCTACAACACCAGAGCCACCACAGGGCAATCAACAGAGGCCTAGAAGGCACATCACTAAGCTCAACATGTCACTGGCCCAAGCCTTGCAACACTTGTTGAAAGGTGAACTCATCACTTTAAGGGACCCTCCTCAGAATCCCAATGTTACCTCTCCCAGGTACAACCCTAATGCACGATGTGCATATCATTCAAATTGTCAGGGACATGATACCGATAGTTGCTGGATATTGAAGAATAAGATTCAGGATATGATTAATGCTGGAGAGATTGAGTTTGACCCTCCGGGTACTCCAAATGTGATTACTGCTCCCATGCCAAATCATGAAAAAACTGTTAATGCCATTGATGAAGTTTCACACATTTCCTCAGTTGCAGATGTGACTACACCATTATCTGTTATCAAGAAGAAGTTGGTACAAGATGGGTTCTTTCCAGGATGTCATGAAGATTGTTTCTATTGTGCTTATAAACCGGATAGTTGCTGGAAGTTGAAGGACGGAATTCAACGCCTCATGGACAATTACACAATATTGTTTGAGAGGACCCCACCTTCTGTGGAGAGCATGGTTGAGCATATAACTAAAGGTGCGAAGGTTGAAGAGGTGGATATGGTTGATAAAGTTCCGGTAAGGATTACTTCTAAGGGTCCTGTCAAAATCACTCGTAAGGGTCCAATTAAGATTACTGCTGAAGGCCCTGTGAAGGTCATTGCTGAAGCTAGAGTGGCTCCTATGATCATTACCACTCCGGGTCCTATTCCATATACTTCTGATAAAGCTGTGCCTTAGCATTATGGGTCCGATGTTTATATTCATGGTGTTAAGCAGGAACCCTTAGCTGAGACACCTGTTGCTGATGAAAACCTTGATGTTGATAATATTGCTGGATCTAGTAAGATCACGAGAAGTGGAAGAGTTTTATCTCCTCCAGTTACCTCCAAGAATACGTCTACTCCAGCTACTACCTCCACTGCTGATGCACGGGGAAAAGGTCCTGTTATTGAACCTGTGCAAACTGATGTACCAGCTGCTGATGATCTTTCTAAGCAGATGGAAGAAGTATTGAAGATCATTCGCAAGAGTGATTATGACATTGTTGACCAATTGGGGCATACTCCCTCCAAGATTTCTATGTTGTCTTTATTATTGTGTTCTGAGGCTCATGCCAAAGCCTTGATTAAATTTTTGAAGACCGCTCACGTACCAAATGAGATTTCTGTAGACCAGTTTGAAAATTGTGTTGCACACTTGACCTATGATAATGGGTTAGGTTTCTCGGATGTTGATTTAACTCCTGCAAAGAGGGATCATAATAGGGCTCTACATATCTCTATTGAATGTAGGGGCACTACCCTGTCACATGTGTTAATAGACAATGGTTCCTCGCTGAATGTGTTGCCCAAAGAAGTTCTGAATAAGCTTAGCCCTGAAGATGCTGTGTTGAAGCCCAGTAATATAGTGGTGAAGGCTTTTGATGGCTCGAGAAGAGTGGTGCATGGAGAAATTGATCTCCCAATAAAAGTAGGTTCTTAGGTCTTCAATGCTACCTTTTATGTAATGGATATTCGTCCTTCGTATTCTTGTTTGCTTGGACGTCCCTGGATCCAAGGGGCAGGTGTTGTAACCTCCACCTTACATCAGAAGCTGAGATATCCAGTAGAAGGAAAAGTTGTCACTGTTTACAGAGAGGAAGGATATATAGTTAGCCATGTGAACACCTTTAAATATCTTGAAGTGGAAGGTGAATATGTTGAAACTCTGCGCCATACATTCGAAGTGGTTCCTTGGGTTGTTAATAATTATGAAGCTCCTCCTGTTGTCAAGAAAGTTCCTGTGGTCACCAGAGTACCTCCTACAATGGCCTCCCTTAAAGATGCTAGAGCTGTGGTGGATGAAGGTGGTTGTACTATTTGGGGTCAACTTCCTGACATCCCTTACAAGTCTGAAAAATTTGGTTTGGGTTTCACTGCAGAGTCCCAGAAGGCTATTCGTCGTGCTCATGTTGTTCGTATCATCAATCAGGGGATTATGAAAGATCAGATCAACGCTGTGGGTGACTATCATGAAGACTACAACTTGGATGCTTGGATTTTTCCTACTATGGGTGTTGGGCTCAATAATTGGAAAGCTGAAGATGTTATTCCTATCTCCTTTAGTCAGGAGTAAATACTATTACTGTGTTGTTACTTTTAAGTTTGTAATGTTTGAACAATTAAACTTTTAAGCCTTGTGCCTTACCCGGGGCACAATGGTATGCTTGTTTTGGGATGTCATTTCATTTGCATACTTCATTCAATAAAAATCAGTGGACGTTTCGTTTTCGTAAATATTGTGCTCCTTGTCTTTCTTTTATTTTATTTTACTTTTATCAGCTATGTGCTCTTACACACACCCACATCACTAAAATGCAGATCCTCATCCACTCTGGATCCTGTTGATAACAGTTCTACTATTGCCAATTATAATTTAGAGAATTTGATCTATCAAGCTGAAGATGGAAATGAGGACGATTGTGAAGTACCTGTAGAGTTTGCTAGGTTGTTACAACAAGAAGAAAAAGCTATACAGCCACATGAAGAGCCAATCGAAGTTGTGAATCTGGGAACTGAAGAAAACAGGAAGGAAGTCAAGATAGGGGCTGAATTAGAGGATGGTGTCAAGAGCAGGTTAATTCAGATGTTACATGATTATGTGGAAATCTTTGCTTGGTCCTATGAAGATATGCCAGGGTTGGATACAGACATTGTGGTTCACCGTTTACCAGTAAAAGAAGATTGTCGTCCAAAGAAGCAGAAGGTTCGTCGCATGCGTCCTGAAATGTCAGAGAAGATTAAGGCAGAGGTTATGAAACAGTTTGATGCAGGATTCTTAGTTGTGACTTCTTATCCTCAATGGGTTGCAAATGTGGTACCGGTACCTAAGAAAGATGGTAAGGTACGTATGTGTGTAGACTACAGGGATTTGAACAAGGCCAGTCCCAAAGATGACTTTCCACTTCCTCATATTGATGTTCTGGTAGACAACACTGCTCAGCATAAATTATTCTCGTTCATGGATGGTTTCTCTGGTTACAATCAAATCAAGATGGCACCTGAAGATATGGAGAAGACAACATTTGTTACACAGTGGGGCACCTTTTGTTATAAAGTGATGCCATTTGGTTTGAAGAATGCCGGGGCAACATATCAGCGTGCTATGGTGGCTTTGTTTCACGATATGATTCATCATGAGATAGAGGTATATGTGGATGATATGATAGCCATGTCCCAGAATGAAGAACAACATATTGATCATCTGCATAAGTTGTTTGAAAGGTTGAAGAAATACAAGTTGATATTGAACCCAAACAAATGTACTTTTGGAGTAAGGTCTGGTAAACTCCTGGGTTTCATCATCAGTGGAAAAGGTATTGAAGTGGATCCTGCAAAAGTGAAAGCTATACGAGAGATGCCAGCTACCCGTACTGAGAAGGAAGTTAGAGGTTTCTTGGGACGATTGAATTACATTGCAAGATTTATTTCCCAATTAACTGCTACCTGTGAGCCAATCTTCAAGTTGTTGAAGAAAGATCAGGTAATGGAATGGAATGATGAGTGCCATACTGCCTTTGATGAAATCAAGAAATATCTGCTAGAACCACCAATTTTGATGCCACCAGTTGATGGAAGACCCTTGATTATGTACTTAACAGTGTTAGACAACTCAATGGGGTGTGTATTGGGGCAACATGACGAGTCTGGTCGAAAAGAGCAGGCAATATACTACCTTAGCAAAAAGTTTACCGACTGTGAAACAAGATACTCACTGCTCGAGAAAACTTGCTGCACTTTGGCATGGGCTGCTCGCCGACTAAGACAGTATATGTTGACTCATACTACTTTGTTAATTTCGAAGATGGATCCAATCAAGTACATATTTGAGAAACCCGCTCTCTCCGGAAGAATTGCAAGATGGCAAATGATCTTGACAGAATATGACATATAGTACACTACTCAGAAGGCCATTAAAGGAAGTGTTGTAGCTGATCATTTGGCTCATCAAGCAGTGGATGATTATCAGTCAATGAGTTTTGAGTTCCCTGATGAAGACATTATGATTATTACCAAAGAACCTTGGCAATATGACGGACCTGAACAAGGATCCCGATGGACTATGGTTTTTGATGGAGCATCTAATGCACTTGGTAATGGTGTTGGTGTTGTGATCAGTTCCCCTGAAGGTTGTCATACCCCAATTACTGCCAGACTTTGTTTCTATTGTACTAATAACATGGCTGAGTATGAGGTATGTATCCTGGGTATCAAAGCTGCCATTGATATGAAGATTCAGTTCCTTGACGTGTATGGGGATTCAGCCCTGGTAGTAAGTCAGGTCAAAGGAGATTGAGATACCAAACATGATAATCTCATTCCTTACAGAGAACATGTTTTGTCTTTGATCCCACATTTTAAAGAGATTACCTTTGGACATATTCCACGAAGAGAGAATCAGTTGGCATATGCCTTAGCAACCATGGCATCCATGTTTGAGATTAGCTGGGATGATGAAGCTCCCAAGATTACCATTGATAGATTTGAGAAGCCTGCATACTGCAATGAGATTGACACTGAAGAAGCAAAGGAGAAGCATTGGTTCTATGAGGTGAAAAGATATCTTGAAGCTCAGGAGTTCCCTGAAGGGGCATCTGTCAAAGATAAGAAGTTTCTGAGGAGGTTTTCTGCTAAGTTCTTATTGAGTAATGGAATTTTGTACAAGCGCAATCATGATTCAACTTTGCTTCGTTGTGTGGATAAGAAGGAAGCAACAGAGATTATGGAAGACATGCATGATGGGATCTTTGGCACTCATTCTAGTGGTCATACTATGACAAAGAAGATATTGAGAGCAGGTTACTATTGGCCTACCATGGAAGCTGGCTGCTATCAACATTCCAGAACGTGTCATAAGTGTCAAATTTATGCTGATAAAGTACATATACCTCCATCACCATTGAATGTGTTGACTGCTCCTTGGCCTTTTGCCATGTGGGGCATTGATATGATTGGTGAGATCAAGCCTACTGCTTCTAATGGGCATCGCTTCATCCTGGTTGCTATTGATTACTTCACGAAGTGGGTAGAGGCAGCTTCATTTGCATCTGTTACCAAGAATGTTGTGGCTCGATTTATTAAGAATAATCTCATATGTAGGTATGGCATCCCTGAAAGGATTATTACTGACAATGGCTCTAATCTGAACAACACTATGATTACTGATCTCTGCATGCAGTTCAAGATTAAGCATCATAACTCTTCTCCGTATCGTCCGAAGATGAATGGGGCAGTAGAAGCTGCTAATAAGAACATCAAGAAGATTCTACAAAAGATGACTGTGACTTATAAGGATTGGCATGAGATGTTACCGTTTTCTCTTCATGGTTATCGTACTACAATACGAACTTCAACAGGGGCAACCCCATTCTCCTTAGTATATGGTATGGAAGCAGTTCTGCCCATTGAAGTTCAGATTCCCTCCTTAAGAATTATGAAGGATGCAGGCTTGAATGAAGATGAGTGGATTCAGACTCGACTTGACCAGATAAATTTGATTGATGAGAAGAGGTTAGCAGCAGTTTGTCATGGCCATATGTACCAGAAACAGATGATCAAAGCTTTTAATAAGAAGGTTAAGCCAAAGGTATATCAGACTGGTTACTTGGTAATCAAGCGTATCATATTACCACAGGGTGATCCTAGGGGCAAGTGGACTCCTACATATGAAGGGCCATTTGTGGTCAAAACAGTATTCTCAGGAGGTGCCATGATACTTACTACTATGGACGGTGAAGACCTCCCACAGCCTGTAAACACAGACATAGTTAAAAAATACTACGCATAAAAAGAGACCCGCTAGGTCGACTGGCCTAGGAAAAAATAAGGGCATCCCGGCGAACCAAAAGGGTTCGGGCAAAAATTAGGGATATATATAAAAAAATGTAGACCCGGCAAGTCGAAAACCTGAAAAGGCGGCTTGGGCAAAAAAGGGTATCCCGGTGGATTGAAAACCTGAAAGGGCAATCCAGGCAAAAGTTAGGAATTAAAGCGTATGACTATGTCTCGTTTGGATCACCCACGAAACTACAACCAGTTGTGTTATTTACTCAAGCTCGAACAGATAAAGATCAGTCCAATTGTTTCCGTCTCAACAGCAGAAGATGAGATACTTGAAGATAATGGCAATAGTAGAATTGAAACTCAATAGGATTATTTACCACATAGCTGATTTTCTTTGTTTTGCAAAAAAAAAAAATTTATGACGAATTCCTCTTACTAGGATTTTTGTCTCCTTGTACAAACTCGCCTATGTATAGGTCACTTTGTGATATAAATAAAATTTCATCTTTGAATCCAGATTTACTTTTACCCTATTTACATAAGCGAAACGTCCATTGGTTGTGTTTGAATGTATGTATGCTTTTGAATATGATTGATGTTTACCAGAAATGCATAAATTCTTAATATGATTGATGTTTACCAGAAATGCATAAATGCTTAATATGATTAATGTTTACCAGAAATGCATGAAATGCAGTAATAGTATTTACTAAGGACGAACGAGGGAAGGAATTCAACGAAGCTTCACTGGTTCATCCCCACCAGACAGCTACGAGTCCCCCAGTAGGGCAAATCCATCTTCATAAATACTTCGAGTCACATCTCCCCTGGAATTTATATCCATCTCTTTTATCCTCAGACGGATAGTCGAGAATTTATTCCTTCAATAAGAGTACGACGAACGAAGACGGGAGGTTATGCATACCATACTATCGAACGAAGACGGGAGGTTATGCATACCATACTATCGAATGAAGACGGAAGGTTATGAATACTATACGGGAACGAGTTCCTCATATTCTTCGCTATATTATCAAACAAGACGAGTTTCTCATATTCTTCAGCAACAAATCGGGATTTATTTTCCCTGGCCAGCAGTTGTTATACGAAGATGTCCAGACGCTTCAGGTTGCATGATGCATACATACATCATTTAAATCATACAGTAACATACACATCCATAAGTACATAATGCATTTACTTAGGTGCATCATACTATGCATGCATACATAATGCATAAACTAATATTTTCCTTGCATGATAGTTATATGCAGGTAAAACAATATCAACAACTTACAACGGGTCAGAAATGATCCATACACTACTCAAGATGTCCTCGAATAGCAGGCAAACAGTCTGTAAAAAGATCCATTCCCTGGTTCAAAACATCTTTCAGAAGAACAAATCCTGACGTTCTTTTGACCCTTAAGAGCAAATCCTGACGCTCTTTTGGCCTCTTGTTCAAGACTTTTTCAGAAGAACAAATCCTGACGTTCTTTTGACCCTTAAGAGCAAATCCTGATGCTCTTTTGGCCCCTTGTTCAAGTCTTTTTCTGAAGAACAAATCCTGACGTTCTTTTGACCCTTAAGAGCAAATCCTGACGCTCTTTTGGCCCCTTGTTCAAGACTTTTTCAGAAGAACAAATCCTGACGTTCTTTTGACCCTTAAGAGCAAATCCTGACGCTCTTTTGGCCTCTTGTTCAAGACTTTTTCAGAAGAACAAATCCTGACGTTCTTTTGACCCTTAAGAGCAAATCCTGATGCTCTTTTGGCCTCTTGTTCAAGACTTTTTTCAGAAGAACAAATCCTGACGTTCTTTTGACCCTTAAGAGCAAATCCTGACAATCTTTTGGCCCCTTGTTCAAAACTTTTTCAGAATAACAAATCTTGACGTTCTTTTGACCCTTAAGAGCAAATCCTAACGCTCTTCTGGCCTCTTGTTCAAGACTTTTTCAGAAGAACAAATCCTGACGTTCTTTTGACCCTTAAGAACAAATCCTGACGTTCTTTTGGCCCTTGGAAAATAGGCAAACGGTCTGTACAAAGATCCATTCCCTAATCCAAAATATTTCCAGATGAGATAATTATCACAAGATTCATTTCTACTGGTCCATTCAACAATTTAAAATCATGTTGCATAAATGATTCAGAGACGGCCTATACAAAGACCTAGTACTGATATCCAGTATCAACATACAAACATCATCACATCCAAATATTTCAGATGGCATCTCTAAGCCCATCTCCAGGTCATCCTGATGGCATCTCTAAGCCCATCTCCAATTTTTCCAAGTGGCGTCTTTAAGCCCACTCAAGCATATACAACTAATCATCAGTGTTACTCTACGCACCGGCGAGGGCAAATTTTTGGGCTTTTGTGTTCAATCCCCTTCAACCTTCCAGGTCACGAATGACACATATACCAATCTAACCCCTCAGGTTTCAGAAAATTGAACAGGGGCAGCTGTTGCACCCCAAAATTTTCCCTCACAAGACAAGACTTTGTGTACTAAGAGGTTCACAAGGTTCACAAGGTTCATAGGACATCTCATGAGGTTCACAAGGTTCACAAAGTTCAAAATTAGTCAGAAGATTTGACATTTCCCTCAAACAATGCATCCTCCTAAGCAATGCATCCTAAACTAGGGTTTTGACTTTAATCAGGCTAAATGGACTTCCAAGACTTCAAGTGAGCTTCATAACATCTTATATGTGTTTAAGAATCCCCATGCCAAGTTTCAGGACTTTTCCCAAAGGTTTGCTCAGTCAGATGATCATATAAGTTAAAATCAGTCAAAGCAGTTAAAAAGTCAAACTTCATGATTTTTTGCCAACATCAAGTATATGAAGTAAAATTCATCATTTGATCAAGGGTTGATCATGATTCATCAAGGAGATTTCAGATCATCAAGAATCAGAGGTTTCTAAATTAGGGTTTCCTTAGGAAAAGTCAACTGAACTTTGACCAGCCATAACTTTCACATGCTTCATCAAGAATTTTCCATCCAAAGCTCATTTTGAAGGAAATTGAATTCTCTACAACTTTGTGTCTCACAAGCCAAGCCCAAAAATGCTTCATTTGGAAGGTATGAGCTAAGACATTATAAGTCCTTTTGAAAGTCAACAAAAAGTCAACAACTTCAAAAGAGCATAACTTGAGAATGGTAAAAGATATGGACATGAAACCAATGGTGTTGGTTAGAGGACTCTTTAAGCTTTCCAAAATGTCCAAGAACACCCTCATAGAATTAAAATTAAAGGATTTGTTACCTTGCAAAGTTGGGAAATTTTTGAGTGGTTTATGAAGTAAATGGGGTCTTAAAACCATAATTCTTCAAATGGACTGACTTTTTTGTAACCTAATGTGTTCCATGACATCATGCACGAAATTTATCTAATATTTTCATAATTATATTCATTTTATTTTTATTTATTATGATTTTTTATATTAAAAATCATTTTAAATTCAAATAAAATATAAAATGATGAAGATTTTAAAAATATTTTGCTTCTAGAAAGTCATGAAAGTTGATTGGATTTAATTGATATGAAAATTATGAAGATTGTCTCAAAATAGCAATGATATATCAAAGAATATTCAAGTTTTATGGCATGATCTTTTTCAATCTCAAATGATCAAAAAGTCCAAATAATCCTACAATATTTTGACCTAATATCATTCATATATATACAAGGAACTGATCACAAGCAAGGGACACGAAAAATTCAGCCTCCAAAGGTAAGAACAAAGTTTCAAAATTCACACTAAGAACACCAATTCGGTTTGATACCTAGAGCTGCTTTCAAGACAAACCAAAGGTTGCAACTTGTTCCTTGGAGTTCATAGATTGATTCTGGATCATAACATTGCTCATTCATGCCCTAATTTGCACAAACCGAATGCATCTTCTTCATGCTCTAAGTTTTTTCGATTTGAATGATTTGTGCATTGATATTGAAAACTAACTATGAATTTGTGTTTGTTGTGATGTTTAGAAACTTTCTAGATGAATTAATTCAATTATTGTGGACTGTATCGAAATTTACCATTGCTAGGGTTTGGTGCTTCAAATTGGGAACCAAGCATTTAGGGCCTTAAAACAAATTCTAAGAACATGGTTGTGACATATAATCCTTGTATATTTGATCTGGGTTGTTAATTTGAATTAATGTTGCGGTTTGAATGATATTCTCAAAAACATAGGATTCTGGTTTTGAATGTTTGCAGGAAAATTCGCAGGAGAAAGCCTAAGAAATTTCGCAGGTAATTCAAATGAAGAAGATGAAGTCTGGCGCCAAAATTCATATTCAAAAGTGGGATATAATATTTTATGATATGTTATTGATATTATTTCAGAACAATGTGATAGCTCGGTTGGTTAAGGCGTTTGCGTGATGAATAAGGAGTCCTGGGTTCGAATCGTCCCCAAGCCCTTTTGTTTTTTTGGTTATTTTTCAATGATTTTTGCAGGATAAAAATAAAAAGAATTGAAGCTATTTTACTATCACCAAACGCGCACTGGCCTGGTGGAGAGCTTATTGGTCTCAAAGATGCAAAGCCTAGGGCCTGGGTTCGAATCCCAGCCCCAGGTAAGTCTTTTTTCTCACTTTTTCTTACTTTTTTTTTATATTTTTGTTTATATTTTAATTAATTTAATAAATGAATAAATGTTAAAACAAAAAAATGTTTATATTATTTTCTTGTGTATAATTCAAAGAACTTATATTTTCTAAAAAAAATTCAAACTTTATTCTTAGAGTTATTTAATATTTATTTTACTATATATTATTAATATTATTTGTTTTGTATAAATAAATTAATTATATTTAGATTAACTCATAAACCCTAATATTTTTATAAACCCTAATTATATTGTAAATCTTAATTTATTTGTTTGTAAATTTTAACTATGTATATTTTATAATTTGTTTATATTATTATTGGATGTAGTTTTTTTATAAATAATTAACCCTAATTTTTTTTCTTCTAAACAATCAAAAACCCTAACTTTATTTTATGAGTTTAATTTTTTATTTTTATATGCTTATTTAATTAAAATTAACAAATATTTTTTTATAATATGTACATAAAATTAAATTATTAGAATTATTTGTCATATATTAGTATATAATATTTATTATTTATTTCTTTTATTAAAATTCTTAAAAATAATTATTTATTTAATTTTGAACTTTTAATTTGTTTCTATATTATATTGTTATACTAACCATCTTATACTTATTTTTTGTTTATTATTACTAACCCATTTAATTATTTATTATATGCTTATTTATTTTAATTATTTTAATTATCATAATGTAATTGTATCCACTATGTAATAGTTTTGTAGAATTTCTTAATATTTATTTTAAATTGCCATGGTTAGTAAAATAGGGAGTGTAAAACATGTTTGTATTTAAAATTAAATTTAGATCATTAATCTCAAGATAAATATATGAACTTGTACATGCACACACGTAAGTCGATCCTGGATCGCCATCTCACATTCTTAAGGATACCTCTCATGTTGCCTAAACAAAAAGGTCAAGTAAGGTGTAAAGCAAAGTCCCTTCTCTCATATCATCTAGTCCCTTAAAAGATAAAAAGATCAAGTCCCTCCATGGTTGCCTTCGTAAATGATCTTGTCCCTTTCGAATAAAGATGATAAGTCCCTTTCGAATTGCTAAATACACCTTACAGTTGCCTAATCACAGTTGTCCCTTCACTTGTCCCTCATACATCCAAGGTAATGACTACCTATTCCTTAATAATAGGGATAGTCTTACCATTTAAAGGATATTTAAGAACAGAAAAGACTTAACTTAGGGTAGGTTCCTCTTATGTACTTGCTCACCTTTTCAAAACATTTCAAAACACTTCACATTTTCAAACAATTTTCAAAACAAAGGCTTTATATATATCCGTACATGGATCATTATAAAGTACTTAAGAAAATTTCTAAACACACACTACACTTTTCAAAACATTTTAAAGTGAGCTAAGTAACTAAGAGCCCATGGATAACCATGGATGTAAAGGGTGCTAACACCTTCCCTTTACATAACCTACCCCCCGAACCCAAAAATCTTTTTTAGATCTTTCCTGTTCTTTTATGCCCTTTCCTTTGGATAAAATAAAAGTCGGTGGCGACTCTTGCTATCCGCAACATTTAACTAAAGTCAGTTCTCCCACCGTGTTACAGCACCCATTTCCAGAAACCGAAGAAACAACAGTCGGGTGGAAAAGTGTTTGCATTAGTGGGAGCTCAACTAACTAGTGAGGACCGTTTGGTCAAAGGTACTTGCTTTATCAAGAATGTTCTTTTATTTGTGATTATTGATACGGGTGCAACACACTCGTTTATTTCTTTGGAATGTGTGAAGCAGCTAGGATTGGAACCTTCTAATTTGAGTCGGGGGATGGTAATTGATACTCCATCCAGAGGTTATGTGACTATTTACTTGGTGTGTCAGAGCTTCCATTTGACTATCTTTGGCATATATTTTAGAGTGGGCTTTCTATGTTTACCGCTCAGTAATCTCGACATAATTTTGGGAATGAACTGTGAAATTCTGGTATGACAGACTCAGATGTCGAATATGATGTTGAGACATCTTATCTGTTACTTATAAACATGGTAAGGCATACATATCATTACTTAAATAATTCTGATATATCAGAGTCAAACATGCTTCAGGATGTTGTGACATCTGATAGGACATTCAGTTCAGGTACTGCATAAAATATAAAACAAAAAAGATATAAAGAGCACAGCAGAATTGTTAACCCAGTTCGATTAAATCAATCTACTCTGGGGGCTACTAAGCCAGGAAGGAAATCCACTATGTAGTATCAATTCAAAGACTTCTCAGCAAACACCTATAGTTTACAG
The DNA here is from genome assembly GCA_963966055.1 of Lathyrus aphaca. Classification (NCBI taxonomy): domain Eukaryota; kingdom Viridiplantae; phylum Streptophyta; class Magnoliopsida; order Fabales; family Fabaceae; genus Lathyrus; species Lathyrus aphaca. The sequence continues at coordinate 388,699,210 of OZ014524.1, read as the reverse complement.
TCTTCTCACTTAATCACTACCAATGCAACTTCTACTTAGGAACTCCTAAATATGAGAAACTCATTCTCATTTCCAATCACCTCAGTGATGTCTCACAGTTCTCAACTCTCAGTTGCTGATATTGATGACTTCATACCTATAAAACAATTCACAAATAGAATCCATACTTCCATGACAACAACTTAACTTTGCTTAGCAGCTTCAATTAAGTACAATACTTCTCTTGCTTACAAGCTTCGAGAATCACAGGTGAAATAACCACAATATGGTTCTTTGTTACGCACGACTGCCACAAGAACACAACCCTAATAATGTTTACATTTTCGGTTGATTGGGTTAAATCTAAACTAGGTTACAGGGTTTCTTTCATAACCTATTCCCAACTAGATTTGGGCCTAAACAATCACAACAATAGCTGCTACAAATATGCAGAAAAAATCTGCTACAAATATACCAAAAGATCTTCAAATCTAAAAGCTCCTAAAATATCTCTAAATATATAAACTCTATATTTTTCAATATTTGTCTTCTATTTAAATTGAGTCTTTAAGATCTTCTAAATCAGCACCCTTTAAATCAGCGCCACATATGATTGCATAATATCTCCAGAATATTCTGCATCTTTAAAAAACAATTCCACCTGTGATATCAGAATATTTTGTAGAATATTCTGCATAATTCATATCTGATAAATCCTATTGTCATCACATTGAATTAGGGTTAGTTAGTTTGTTACCTCCTTGATTCAAGGTGAATTAGTTATTTTGTTATACTGAAATCAAATAACTAATCTCCCTAAAGATGCGCCTTGTATTGCTTATCTCTTTCCAATTAATTCCAGATAGATTCCCCTGAATTTACTCAGTTCTGTTACGCATCATTTAAGTCTGGTAGCAGGTTTACGATGTCCCAACATCTGGTGTGACATCCTGATATCTTGACTTAAGTTCATTAACTGTTACTCTGTTTGACAATGTCACAACATCTGGTGTGACATCCTGAACTAAGTTCAACACTTCTTGTTTGATATCTATCTGTAACACATGGCAGTAATGTTGTCATGACAGTTGCAGATGTTTCAACATTTTCTTTGACATCTGTCTGTAACATATGACAATAATGTTGTCATGACAGTTGCAGATGTTTCAACATTTTCTTTGACATCTGTCTGTAACATATGACAGTAATTCTGTCATGACATTTGCAGATGTTTCAACATCTTCTTTGACATCTGTCTGTAACATATGACAGTAATTCTGTCATGACATTTGCAGATGTTTCAACATCTTCTTTGACATCTGTCTGTAACATATGACAGTAATTCTGTCATGACATTTGCAGATGTTTCAACATCTTCTTCAGTATCTGTCAATTATTATAACCACATTTATCTGTGCCACCATGTCAGGACATCATGTTTGACATGTTCTTCCAGAATCTATACCATGTTAATTTAACATATGGAACTTCTTATTCAACATTTTCCAGCCATATTAGTTTTACCAAACATAATGCCAATCATAAAATAATAGAATTAACAATCTCCCCCTTTGGCTTATTTTGGCTAAAACTAATTTACATACAGGTGTAGCAGTACCTTATGTAGAAGTTCCTTAACATCACATCTTCATATCAGACCTCAATAGTACACACTATTAATTCTCCCCCTTTTTAGCCATAAAAAGACAAAGGTACGATAATAACCATAGAGGTATATAATCTCCATAAGCTTGATACACACACAAGCTTCACAATTCCTCAAGAATCAAACATAAACTGCAGAGAGCAGCTTTATACAATATAGCCTTCTAGACTCCTAGGATACTCCTTATCTGGTTAAGGCATTACTCCCCCTTAACTCCACAAAATCAGTTTCACATACTTGTGACACACTCCCCCAGTCTAGGATACTCCATGCTTCTCTGTACATTGATGAAAGGAAAACATAAGACGCATCTTCATGTCTTCAAGAGCTCACCCTTTGTTCAATTCCCAATTGAACACATTCACTTCTTGTACCAAAGCATACCTGATTCCTTTCTTGGTTTGTAGTTACCACAGACTACACAAGATGAACATCTTCTAGCACACAGGTTCTTGACACTAAGCCTTTACACACCACAGGCCATACAATCCAGATAAAACACATCCAAACTAATTATGACATTAGAATGAATGTCCACAAACAAACTTCCAAGCAATCAATACCTGATATACTTCAGTCTCTTCTACATGTTTCTTCCAATATAGATCATCTACTTCATCATTCTCCCATATGATTAGGTAGTCTAATAATAGAAACCATGTAGATAAACACCCCAGATAATGTACTAACACTTAGTTAGAATATTTTTCATACACCAAGACCTTATCACCATGATCCTAGATGTGTTCCACCAACTGGACTTACTATAGCATAGTAATCCAAGAACTGAAAATCTTCAACTACACTGTGCCACTAGTTAGAATCAGAAATCCAGAAAGAGTGATAAACTCTCATCCACCTTCAAGAAGAATAAATCCTCTTAAGTCTTCAACTCATCACTCCTCTGCCCAAGAGCAATTTGTTCCAAGACAATCCTCAAGAACAACCAGCTGCCACACTCTGATTATCTTGATTCTTCGAATCCACTTTAAAGATCAACCAATTACCACATTTTGATAACCTCCTTTATGAATCCTCATATGAAAAAGCCAATTGCCACTTTTGTCTTCTTCACGTTTATAATAAATCTTCCAAAGATATACAGATCAATAAAGTTGATCTTCACCAAGCTGTCAAGATAATAGGCCTTATGAAGCATTCAATCCCTATAGATCATTCTATCTTAATTTATGTGTCACTTCACCAATTAGACTTTGATGTTGAACTAGATGTTTGAACATTATTAGCCTACATCCATCTGTTAAATTCAGGTCCTTCTTCTGCCACTTGAAAGAACCTCCTTCCTTCATAGAACAAGAGTTCCATGCTCTCATAGACTTGATTTATCCATCAAGTTTGAGTAAACAACCTCCATTCTATTGGTTTTGCAGAAATTCCTACCGATAACACATATTGATGAGAAACTTCCAATGTTTCTCCATAGTCTTCAAACCTTCCACTGTCTGATTATTCAGAAGGAATAGTTAAGAACTACACCTCATAACTATACCAAGGATGCCACCTTTCCTTGAGTAAGGCAGTCTTAACAAATTTATGATATCACCACCTATCTTAACTCCATGATGAGCATTCTGGACTGCACCTAGATCAGAAATAAACCAATCCAAGTAGTCATCAAGATTATGATGTGTTCATGGTCTTTCATCTCCATCTTCAGAATCAACAATATCCAGACCAGTTCTTGCCAAGAAACTTTCCAGAAATACACAACTCCTGTCACACAAGACTGAAGTCAATGCTACAGCTTATGCAATACCTCTCCCATGATTCTGCACAAACTCTGATGATAAGATGTTCCAACATCTTTTTGAACATCACCAATCTTGAATCACAAGGATAATCAATCAAATATTTGTGAACTCCACAAACAACAATTGATCTTAAATCCTTGTATAATGCCCTATCAGATAGTTCTAATCTTTTAATTTTGAAGGATTTTAAGGTTAGCTCCAGATAAGATTAGCAAGATCTCCTCATGTCATGAATAAACATACTCTCAACCAATCATGAGTTTTACAAATTCATATACACTAGTTCTCTGAGAATACCACAACTGATAAATATCCTTATATATCCATACAAGACACACTTGATTTTATATTCCAAAACAGATGCTCTTAGTTTGCTTGCTACAAAGGATTCATACTGCCACTATCCATGACTAGTAGTAGAAGAAACTACCAGTTCAACAACCATTCTAATCAGACCTCCCAATCTGACATTCTTCCCTTGCTTCTAGCAATTGTTGGTCACATTGCTAGCTTTAATCATGACCAAAGTCATGCATTTATCACACACATTTGTAGATACATTTAGAAGCTTCTTTTATCTACCAATAGATATGATTGTTTCAATATCATATAGGACTTCAACACAGAGCTCCAAAGACAATCTCTAAGGATCACACCTTCAGTAGCTAATTCAGGTCATCACAGACTAAAACACCATGAAAAGAAATATACAGCCACAAAGAGAAAAGTAATTTCTCAACACTTATTGAATTATGATGTTTAGACCGTAGTTCTGCACTTTTACATCAGACATATACATAATCCTCCATTAATGTATTTTCTCATTGGTTGAAAGCACAACATCTTTCAAAGACAGATAAACATTTAGCTCCTGTCAGAGTATTCACTATCGGCTAGATGCATATCCTTATCAATAGCAGACAAATACTCAACTCTTGTCAAGGTTTTTATCATATGTGATAAGGTAACCTTCTCACACAAGGTAGGAGATTTGGTTTGACCTAATATTCCACCATGAGCACAACTAACTTCCTTGGTTGAAGACTCAACATTTTTGGGATAATGTTTCAACATCAGATCTGACAACAATCTCAAACAAATTGATTTGACACTTACTACGGTTTTGGGGGTAACAACAGTAGTAATCCATGTACAACTCTTTGCAGAGGGTACGAGAGTTCACCAGAAGTTAATCATCCTTTTCTATCAGATCCAAATACATGCAGTGACTTGCATGATACATTCCATTAACATGTCTGCATATTATACTCTTCATACGGGGACATCACATAATTGGGCCTAAGCTTGATGGAGAATCCCTTGATCATACACCAATAACTATGGTTATTAGCAATCCACTCCCACTTTCTTAAACTTGAGACCTTCAACACATAGCATAGATGCCTTCTCTTCCAGGTTAGGAGTAGGTTCCAAACATATGTGATCATCACACATTTGTCTAGTACCCAAAGCATCCATCATGTTAGCAGGATATCACACCAGTTTCCTTCTCCTGGAACACAAAACTAAGCTTGGTTCTGAAACATTACTGCTTTCAAGATTACTACCTTTTCTTCAATCAGCTCCAACTGAAGTGCTATAACATTATGAAAGATACTTTGCACAAATACAATCGTCAGTAGCATCTCAAAGAGTATTCAACTTCATATCTTCAGAGATCCTTAAAAAAAAACACAATCTTTTTGGTCTTTGACTCAACATTTACCATAAACTGCTGATGTGTAGCGTGGTGTCAAGACATTAGGATTGACATATCAACTCAGCTTCTTTCTTGATGAAACTTCCTTCAGTTCATGATTTAGACAATCAGAAACATGTATCTTCACAAGAGAGATTTTCTTCAGCTATATCTAAACTACATTGGACACCATAACCAGGAAGAATATCCTAATTAGGTCACCATAAATAAGCTTAAGAGATAACTTATCAAGATCTTCACTCCCGCATGAAAGATTTGATAATTATACTCTTTTGCTTTGGCTCCAACCTCTTCTTTCACCAGGAATCTCTCATCAAGAAACACAACATTCTAAACTAAGTGTTCTCCAGTTCTGTAATCATATGATAGAACATCAAACTTGACATTATGAACTGAAGCTTTACAACAGCCTTTGTATGAAGTACTGGGGAACCACTATCAAACAATCAGACATAACACATCATAAATAATAGAGCAATTCCTTGGAGATAAATAAACTCCTCCACAGTAAGATCCTCCAAAAGATATTGAAACACGATGTCAAGACATCTTATCTGACATCAGCAAACCTATGTGAATAAAACACCATTATACCATATAATGAATAGTCCATCCTCCACTTCTAGGGACCATTCAAACGCCAATATGAACCTCTCATGTTCCAACATCTTTTCATTATATCATCCTTCTTCCTTTACCATGAACCAGAAAGTATCCCCCTTAGATCTCATCCAGAAACAGACCAGGATGCCTGCTCTGATACCAATTGAAATTCTGGTATGATAGACTCAGATGTCGAATATGATGTTGAGACATCTTATCTGTTACTTATAAACATGGTAAGGCATACATATCAGTACTTAAATAATTCTGATATATCAGAGTCAAACATGCTTCAGGATGTTGTGACATCTGATAGGACATTCAGTTCAGGTACTGCATAAAACATAAAACAGAAATGATATAAAGAGCACAGCAGAATTGTTAACCCAGTTCGATCAAATCAATCTACTCTGGGGGCTACCAAGCCAGGAAGGAAATCTACTATGTAGTATCAATTCAAAGACTTCTCAGTAAACACCTATAGTTTACAGTCTTCTCACTTAATCACTACCAATGCAACTTCTACTTAGGAACTCCTAAATATGAGAAACTCATTCTCACTTCCAATCACCTCAGTGATGTCTCACAGTTCTCAACTCTCAGTTGCTGATATTGACGACTTCATACCTATACAACAATTCACAAATAGAATCCATACTTCCATGACAACAACTTAACTTTGCTTAGAAGCTTCAATTAAGTACAATACTTCTCTTGCTTACAAGCTTCGAGAATCACAGGTGAAACAACCACAATATGGTTCCTTGTTACGCACGGCTGCCACAAGAACACAACCCTAATAATGTTTACATTTTCGGTTGATTGGGTTAAATCTAAACTAGGTTACATGGTTTCTTTTATAACCTATTCCCAACTAGATTTGGGCCTAAACAATCACAACAATGGCTACTACAAATAAGCAGAAAAAATCTGCTACAAATATACCAAAAGATCTTCAAATCTAAAAGCTCCTAAAATATCTCTAAATATAGAAACTCTATATTTTTCAATATTTTTCTTCAATTTAAATTGAGTCTTTAAGATCTTCTAAATCAGCACCCTTTAAATCAGCGCCACATATGATTGCATAATATCTCCAGAATATTCTGCATCTTTAAAAAATAATTCCACCTGTGATATTAGAATATTTTGTAGAATATTCTGCATAATTCAGATCTGATAAATCCTACTGTCATCACCTTGAATTAGGGTTAGTTAGTTTGTTACCTCCTTGATTCAAGGTGAATTAGTTATTCTGTTATACTGAAATCAGATAACTAATCTCCCTAAAGATGCGCCTTGTATTGCTTATCTCTTTCCAATTAATTCCAGATAGATTCCCCTGAATTTACTCAGTTCTGTTACGCATCATTTAAGTCTGGTAGCAGGTTTACGATGTCCCAACATCTGGTGTGACATCCTGATATCTTGACTTAAGTTCATTAACTGTTACTCTGTTTGACAATGTCACAACATCTGGTGTGAAATCCTGAACTAAGTTCAACACTTCTTGTTTGATATCTATCTGTAACACATGGCAGTAATGTTGTCATGACAGTTGCAGATGTTTCAACATTTTCTTTGACATCTGTCTGTAACATATGACAGTAATGTTGTCATGACAGTTACAGATGTTTCAACATTTTCTTTGACATCTGTCTGTAACATATGACAGTAATTCTGTCATGACATTTGCAGATGTTTCAACATCTTCTTTGACATCTGTCTGTAACATATGACAGTAATTCTGTCATGACATTTGCAGATGTTTCAACATCTTCTTTGACATCTGTCTGTAACATATGACAGTAATTCTGTCATGACATTTGCAGATGTTTCAACATCTTCTTCAGTATCTGCCAATTATTATAACCACATTTATCTGTGCCACCATGTCAGGACATCATGTTTGACATGTTCTTCCAGAATCTATACCATGTTAATTTAACATATGGAACTTCTTATTCAACATATTCCAGCCATATTAGTTTTACCAAACATAATGCCAATCATAAAATAATAGAATTAACAAACTAGTTGGAATACAACCAAGTTTATATTGACTGTTTTAGGAAGAGGTTATTGTTCTTAACTCCTGAAGAAGAAGTGTTGGCTAATTCAATCTCTAAGAAGGAATTGAGGACTTTATTGGAAGATGAAGTGAAGATGTTTTCAATGTTCGCTTCATTATCAGTTGAAGAAACGGTCACTATTGAAGAGTTGCATGTGGTGAATGAATTCTTGGAAGTGTTTCCTAGTGATATTATAGAGTTACCACCAACGCGAGAGGTGGAGTTAACTATTGACTTGGTTCCTGGTACGAGGGCTTTTCTATGGTTCCGTACATGATGTTTGCAGCAGAGTTAGCTGAGTTGAAATCCCAGATTGGAGATTTACTTGATAAGAAATTTATTAGACCCAATGTGTCGCCATGGGGAGCTCTAGTGTTACTGATTAAGAAAAAGGATGGTAGTATGCGTCTATGCATTGATTACCAGCAGTTGAATAAAGTGACCATTAAGAATAAATACCCACTCCCGAGAATTGACAATTTAATGGATCAAGTTGTGGGAGTCCGGATTTTCAGTAAGATTGACTTGAAGTCGGGATATCATCAAATTAGAGTGAAAGAAGAAGATATTCATAAAACATCGTTTAGAACTCGATATGGTCATTATGAATATGCGGTGGTGCCTTTCGGAGTGTCTAACGCGCCAAGAGTATTATAGAGTATATGAATCGTATATTCCATTCTTATTTGGATTAGTTTATAGTAGTGTTTATCGATGATATACTAATATATTCGAAGTTTGAGGAGGAACATGCGAGACAGTTGAGGATTGCATTACAAGTGTTGAAAAACAACAAATTATTTTCCAAGTTCTCTAAATGTGAATTCTGGTTGAAGACGGTGAGCTTTTTGGGGCATGTTATATTGGGGGAAGGTATAACAGTAGATCCTTCGAAGGTCAGTGCGGTACTTAAGTGGGAACCTCCGAAGACGGTAACGGAGATTAGAAGTTTTCTTGGTTTAGCTAGTTATTATCGAAGGTTCATCGAAGGGTTTTCTAATTTGGCATTGCCATTGACTCAATTGACCTGAAAGAGTCAAGCCTTTATTTGGGATGCAGCTTGCGAGAAGAGTTTTAAGGAGTTGAAGACGAAATTAACTTCAACACCAGTACTAATCTTTCCGAATCTGAGTGAAGCTTTTGTGGTTTATTATGACGTATCTAAAATGGGTTTAGGTGGTGTGTTAATGCAAGTTGGTAAAATGGTGGCGTATGCGTCACGACAATTGAGGATACACGAGAGGAATTATCCTACTCATGATTTGGAATTGGTTGTAGTTGTATTTTTATTGAAAATCTGGAGACATTACCTATATGGTTCGCAGTTTGAAGTATTTAGCGGCCATAAAAGCCTGAAGTACTTGTTTAATCAGAAAAAACTTAATATGAGGCAGAGAAGGTGGTTAGAATTTCTGAAGGACTATGACTTTAATTTGAGTTACCACCCGGGAAAAGCGAATGTAGTAGAAGATGCCTTAAGCCGGAAGACAATTCACATGTCGGCAATGATGGTGAAAGAAATGGAACTAATTGAGCAATTTAGAGATTTGAGTATGGTTTGTGAAATGACACCGGAAAGCGTTAAGTTGGGTATGTTGAAAGTGAATAATGATTTTCTCGATGTAATTAAAGAAAATCATAAAACAAGATGTGAAATTGGTGGATTTAATGCCTACCGAAGGAAATGATCAAAGCGTTGATTTTGTTTTGGACAGTAATGGTATTCTGAGATTTCGAGGAAGAATTTGTGTGCCCGACAATGTTGAGTTGAAGAAAGAAATTTTGGAATAAATTCATCGAAGTAGCTTAAGCATTCACCCGGGGGCTACAAAGATGTATCATGATTTGAAGAAGTTATTTTGGTGGCATGGCATGAAAAGAGACATTGCACAATTCTTTTATGCTTGTTTGGTATGTTAGAAATCTAAAGTGGAACATCAGAAACCTTTGGGACTAATGCAACCGTTAGAAATTCCAGAGTGGAAATGGGATAGTATTACTATGGATTTCGTATCGGACTTACCGAATACGGAAATAGGCCTTGATGCCATTTGGGTGATTGTAGACTGGTTGACCAAGTCTGCACATTTTATTCCGATTAATATCAATTTTCCTTTGACTAAGTTGGATGAGATTTATATTTGGGTTATTGTAAAACTACATGGTGTACCGTCGAGTATAGTGTCATATAGGGATCCGCGGTTCACTTCTGAATTCTGGAAGAGTTTGCAGGAGGCTTTGGGTTCTAAGTTAAAATTGAGTTCAACTTACCACCCACAGACGAATGGACAGGCCGAGAGGACTATTCAGTCATTAGAAGACTTGTTGAGAACTTGTGTAATGGAAAAAGGTGGTTCATGGGATACTCATTTTCCACTAATTGAGTTCACGTATAATAACAATTACCATTCGAGTATTGGAATGGCACCTTTCGAAGCTTTATATGGTAGGAGGTGTAGGACACCTCTGTGTTGGTATGAGACGGGTGAAAACGTTATGCTTGGGCCTGAGATTGTACAGCAAACTACAGAGACCATTCAGATGATCAAAGAGAAAATGAAAGCGTCTCAGAGTCGGCAGAAAGGTTACCATGAAAATCGAAGGAAGAAGTTAGAGTTCAGTGAGGGTGACCATGTATTTTTGAGGGTCAATCCAGTGACTGGTGTTGGACGTGCCTTAAAATCGAAGAAGTTGGATCCTAAGTTCATTGGACCGTATCATATTATGCAGAGAGTGGGTTAAGTTCCTTATAGGGTAGCGTTACCGACGGAGCTTTCGAATTTGCAAGAGGTGTTTCATGTGTCACAACTTAGGAAGTATGTATCTGATCCATCACATGTTATCCATAGGGACGAGGTGCATATTCGTGACAACCTTACGGTGGAAGCCTTACCTTTGAGGATCGAAGATCGTAAGATGAAGCAACTACGAGGCAAAGAGATACCTCTTGTGAGAGTGGCTTGGGGAGGGGCTGTTGGTGGGAGTATTACCTGAGAACTAGAAAGCAAGATGCAGAAATCACATCCAGAGTTATTTCCTTCAAGCACATTTTCGAGGACGAAAATAATATAAGTGAGGGAGAGTTGTAACACCCCGATTTCATAATTTATTTTATAAAATAATTATTATGAATATGGGTGGTATTTTTGATATTGTAAGCAAGGAATTGTTTTATTTAAATAATAATATGATAATAATTTGGTATTATTTGAATATTGTTATTAAATAAATAAAATAATAAAAGTTGAAGGTATAAGGGGAAAGGTAGTAAATTGTATTGTTTTATGAGAAGAGAACAACGATCAATTTTGCTCACATCGTGTTTTCTGGAAAAGAAGGAATTTGCTCTGGAGAAAGAGGAAAGGAGAGAGAAGTGCAAGAACCCTAGAGCCCCCAAGATCAAGATTTTTAAGGAATCCATCGAATTCGAGGTAAGGAGAGAGAATAGGGTTCTATATAAGTTATCTAACATGAAAGGGTAGTTAAGAGTTCCTTACTCTCTTAGGGATTGTGTGATTTTGGTCTATTTTTATGAAATTGTAGTATGTGTTTGAAATTACATTGTTGATTGTTTGTGTTTGGAGTATTTTTTGTTTGAATTGTATGATATGATTGGTATGAAATCTGTCATATGAATATTGTTGTTGATGATGCAAATTGAGATGATGAAGTAAAACCTATAATTCTCTAAATTGATTAGTAATTTTAGGTTGGAAATATAATGTGGTGTTAGAGGTCTTAAAATCAATGTAAGAACAACATTAGGGTTGTTTTGGGTGATAAAAGTGAGACACAAGTAATAGAATTTGAACTGGTATGAGATGGGGAAAATAAATTGTGTTTTAGGAAAAATCTGATTTTTTGGCGCAGGGCCTCTGACACGGGGGGGCCGTGTCAGGCCTCTCTGTCTTGAAGGATTATTTTGTTGTTTTTGGATTTTGGGTACAGGTGGCCTAACACGGGCTGTGTTGCGTGACAGGGGACCGTGTCAGCCTTCTGTCATGGCGTGATTTCTGTTTTGGAGGGGAGTGCTCAGGCCGCATGACACGGGCCCTATCAGGGGACATGGGGGGCGTGTCAGGCCTCTGTTTTGGAAAATTTTCCATATCCCATGATGGTTCATCCCGATTTCTTCTTCAATGCTCCTCCCATTAGTCTAAGGTGTTGAGGATAGTATTAATGAATAGTTCATAGGATATGATAACCGATAATTAGTGTTCAAGTCATATAGCTTTTGTTGATTTGTATGATTTTGTTAATGGATAAGATGGATCGTGTTGATAGTGTGCATTGTCAATTGTCTGGTTTTATGTAACCCATACGATGGGATATTTGGTAACTTATGAGGACCAGGAGGATCGTGACATGTATGATTGTGTTCATGCATGTATTTTCTTTCGTATACATAATCGAGTCTTGCATATGCATGTATGGTTGGTGGGATGATCATGTCTCAGAAGGACCGTAAGCGATTATCCGGATGTATTATAAATCAATAGTGCAAGGATGATCGTGTCTCAGTAGGAGCGTAAGTGATGTATCCGGGGTTCGAATTGATAAATCAATGTTGAGTCGGTACCGCATTTGCATTGTGTCATGGAATCACTTTGTATTTGATTGAATGAATGATATATGATATATGTTGATGAATTGTGTGAGATTAACCTTTAAGATGTTATATGCACTGTTAAAATATTGAATTTTTTTCTCACCGCTTTGTTATTGTTGTTGTGTATGTACTTCTTAGGAAGTACAGATAACCCAGGTACTTGAGAGTGCTTTGGAGTTGTGTTGCTTGTTCGAGTCATAGGATGCTCTGATACATAACACATGAATGGGAAACTATTGTTGTCTTTTTTTATTTTGTTTTTCTGAAATTGTTTTGTTACGTATCCATGTAGTAGACCAAGGACATACTTTGGATTTGTATTATCAATGTCGTTGAGCATGAATTATGATGAACTATTTACTTTCGTGGTTTTAGTAAAGAACTATGTTTGTTGGTTTTTGTTGAAAAAGTAGCATTCCACTTTTGTTAAAACTCTTATTTTTCTTAAGAAAATGACTATATTCTATTTTGGGTAAAGTGGGTGTTACATCAAGCATTGTGTGAATCTCCCCAAAATTTGAAGCATTTCCCACTTCTAATCTTTCCATCCGCTCAAGGATTTTTGTCTGAAATAACCTTAACTCCTCCGTATTGCGCTTGAGATCATCTTTCAACTCTTTGGATTGTGGAGTAGCCATGACGTGATGAAAGCACCAATATAACAATGCTAAAACAAATAATAGAAAAGGAAAAACACAGGTAAATAATTTCTCAGGACTTTCACTAAACAGTTGGCATACAAAGGAAACCATATGTGAAAAGAGAGTTTTGAGCGAGAAGAAATACAACTTCACTAATCACATACCTACGTTCTACCACTACTGCAATATACAATCCCACTCATTCTTTCACATAGTTCCTCCAAATGTTGTGAGGAGTGTGTTTCTTCGTTCCTTTCCGTGTTTCCGTCCTTTTCGCTTTGTGGTTAGCCATATTTCCATCCTGCATATTTTGTGGGCTCTCCACTTGATTTGTTGACTCATAGGTTGCTTCTAGAACCTCTTTCTCTTTTGGCTTCATTATATGGTGTTTCTCTGTTTGGAATAACATAAGCTGAATTTTCATATTTACCATCCCACCTGTTTAGATTTAAAAAATAATTGACTTTTAGTAATCATAACAAAATAAGTTCAACAAAACATGTCTATTAGTTCAAAACTCTTAACAACAACCAACCTGCATTCTTCACTTTTTGGAATCTGAAGCTCTAATTCCTTGTCAAAAGACTTAAAAATTAAGTCCATTTTCTCATCATTTACTTTGTCAAGTGATGGAGGATCCCACTTTGGAGCATTGTCCTTGTCAAAGGTGAGAGCTCTAATGCCCTCGTACATATCCTCAGATATCGTAGCTCGGAGTATATTCATTGTTAATCTGAATTCCTTTTTGAGACATTCAGATAGTGATTGATTCCTTCCTTCACGAACCTGAATATATCCAAATTAGTATTTTAAGATTAATTGTTATGCATTGTCAGTAGTTTTTATGCTATTTACGATTTATAAAATTGTTACCGATCTTAATGTTATTTTCAATGCTGTAGGTGATGTTATTTTCATTTCTTTCAAAAGTGGACCAATCCATCCATTTCCTTCCTTGCTTGATTCAGCTTCCTTCACATTAAAAGCTTATAGTATCATTCAAAGGCTCATAAAGAACATGGTCAAAAGGAAACAATTATAAAATAATACCAATGATTTAATAATTTCTTTAACAGAATCCTTTGAAAAACACTCATCAATTATTGATTTCCTGAAAAATCTCCAAAAGTTACAGTCATAATAGAGTGCGGTTTGATGGTGATTGCAAGAATGAAACTAAAAAATACTAGAGATCAATGTAATTACTTGTTTAAGATACTCTCTTCATTAAGTTTAACCTCTGAAGAAAATTCTTCAATCACTGATCTCACAGCATTCTCGTCACCAGAATATAAGCTAATCAAGCGCTTCTCTAGCTCACCGATTTTCTGGTACATAGAAAATATGATCAAATTAACATAAACATGCTTTCTCTTGCAAAGATATGAAAATTTACATATGGTTCATGTTTCTATAAGCAAAACATTCAAAGCAATAAAAAATCATCATAATTAGTGGCGATTGCGAGTTCAACATAACTAAAGTAGAGATTCGTCTTTTTCTAATAGTCTCATAATTCATTTTAAAGACCAAAATCATAGTAACATTTGATAGGCCTACTGAGGAGTCAAAATCTTAATTATAATGACCCTGTTACAAAAATAATACTAATAATTAGTAGATATTATTTTATAAAATTAGCACATGTTTGATTAGATATGAATTATACTTACCGAGTGTGTTTGGACAAGACATTTTAACGAAAGAATGTAATGTTTGAAGAGAGTTAAAAATTATTCGGACAAAATTAACTGGTTTGGAGAATTTAAACTATTTGTAGCATGAGAAAAAGATAGGGCAATATTAGATATAGGCTTTTCAAACATGTTTCTTGTGTTTTTATTATGATGGTTTTTATTATAAACCTTTTGATCTTGTTCATTCAGATATGTGTGAACCTGCATCTATTTGTAATATTTTTATGTTACAAAGTAGTTTGTTTCTTTTATTAATGATCCACTCGAGTTACATTGAAATTTCTCATGAAAGATAGGTCTTAAGTGTTTTGAGTGTTTGTAAATGTTTATTATGTTATTCAAACATAATTTGGGAGATCAATTAAGAGAATAATTTCCGATAATAAGAAAGAATATGTCAATCAGAAACATTCTGAACTCCTCAAAGATAATAATATTTTTGTTCATCAGTTTCATGTGTATCATTTATGAAAGAAAAAATGCAGATTGATTTAAAACAGAATGAGACCAATTCCTTTGTTTTTCGGCATTTAAGTAATAAATGGATTACCCTTCCAGAAATCAATTATGTATCTATGATTATACAAGTATATATGAGCAGTGAACATAACCAAACCTCAGAAGAGACTAAATGTGTTGTGAGTCCAGCTGCAACTAATTCCTGTCCATTCAACCGCCCTAAACCCTAAACCCTAACCCTAATTTAAACTATTTGTAGCATGAGAAAAAGATAGGCAATATTAGATATAGGATTTTCAAAAATGTTTCTTGTGTTGTTTTTATGATGGTTTTTATTATAATTCTTTTGATCTTGTTCATTCAGATATGTGTGATCCTGCATCTATTTGTAATATTTATATTACAAAGTAGTTTATTCCTTTTATTAATGATCCACTTGAGTTACATTGAAATTTCTCATGAAAGATAGGTCTTAAGTGTTTTGATTGTTTGTAAATGATTATTATATTGTTCAAACACAATTTGGGAGCTCAATTAAGAGAATAATTTCCGATAATAAGAAAGAGTATGTCAATCAAAAACATTCTGAACTCCTCAAAGATAATAATACTTTTGTTCATGAGTTAGCATGTGTGTATCATTTATGAAAGAAAAATGCAGATTGATTTAAAACAGAATGAGATCGATTCCTTTTTTTCCGGCATTTAAGTAATAAATGCATTACCCTGCCAGAAATCAATTATGTATCTATGATTATACAAGTATATGTGAGCAGTGAACATAACCAAACCTCAGAAGAGACTAAATGTGATGTGAGTCCAGCTACAACTAATTTATGTCCATTCAACCGCCTTAAACCTTAAACCCTAATTTAAACTTTTTGTAGCATGAGAACAAGATAGGGCAATATTGGATATAGGCTTTTTAAACATGTTTCTTGTGTTGTTTTTATGATGGTTTTTATTATAAACCTTTTGATCGTGTTCATTCAGATATGTGTGAACCTGCATCTATTTGTAATATTTATGTTACAAAGTAGTTTGTTTCTTTTATTAATGATCCACTCGAGTTACATTGAAAATTCTCATGAAAGTTAGGTCTCAAGTGTTTTGAGTGTTTGTAAATGTTTATTATATTATTCAAACACAATTTGGGAGCTCAATTTAGAGAATAATTTCTTATAAGAAGAAAGAGTATGTCAATCAAAAACATTCTGAACTCCTCAAAGATAATAATACTTGTGTTCATAAGTTAACATGTGTGTATCATTTATGAAAGAGAAAATGCATATTGATTTAAAACAGAATAAGACTTATTCTTTTGTTTTTCGGCATTTAAGTAATAAATGCATTACCCTGCCATAAATCAATTATGTATCTATGATTATACAAGTATATGTGACCAATGAACATAACCAAACCTCAGAAGAGACTAAATGTGTTGTGATTCCAGCTGCAACTAATTCCTGTCCATTCAACCGCCCTAATCCCTAAACCCTAATTTAAACTATTTGTAGCATGAGAACAAGATATGGCAATATTAGATATAGGCTTTTCAAACATGTTTCTTGTGTTGTTTTTATGATGGTTTTTATTATAAACCTTTTGATCTTGTTCATTCAGATATGTGTGAACCTGCATCTATTTGTAATATTTATGTTGCCAAGTAGTTTGTTTCTTTTATTAATGATCCACTCGAGTTACATTGAAATTTCTCATGAAGGATAGGTCTTAAGTGTTTTGAGTGTTTGTAAATGTTTATTATATTGTTCAAATACAATTTGGGAGTTCAATTAAGAGAATAATTTCCGATAATAACAAAGAGTATGTCAGTCAGAAACATTCTGAACTCCTCAAAGATAATAATACTTTTGTTCACGAGTTAGCATGTGTGTATCATTTATGAAAGAAAAAATGCAGATTGATTTAAAACATAATGAGACCAACTCCTTTGTTTTTCGGCATTTAAGTAATAAATGCATTACCCTTTCAGAAATCAATTATGTATCTATGATTATACAAGTATATGTGGGCAGTGAACATAACCAAACCTTATAAGAGACTAAATGTGTTGTGAGTCCAGCTGTAACTAATTCTTGTCCATTCAACCGCCCTCCTGTAAGTGCCAAATATTCACCTGTATATTATTATACATACATGAATTAATCTCTAAGTTTTCAATGTAATTCAGAAGAAAACTCTTTTTTTGCTGAGATTGTGGTAACTACCTAGATACCCTGGCAAACGAGAATGGTAGTATGAGAAACCACAATCAGTATGAAATCCAAAACTTGCTTCAGGAGTGGCAAAAACCTATCAAAGCATATTTTATTTTTGAATCTTAGGATGCTAATACCTTGACAATTACACCACAAAACCAAAAAGGGATTTAGATAAAAAAATACTCACTGTGTTTTCTGTTACAACTGAGAACTTCAATGGGATCATCAATGCTGCACCTCCACCCATTGAAATTCCATTAACAAGAGCAACCTGATGTGAAATAACAATCGTTTACTAAATTTTACAAGCACCATGTATTGCTTTAAATGATTAAGAACAGTGGGGTTAATTGAGTTAATAAATAGAACCTGAGTTTTCTTATAGGTACTAATGTGATGGCAAAGCCAGTAAAATCTGTAGACAACTTCAAGACATGAATCCCCTCCTGTCAATAATAAATTAATTACTCTTCAAAAGAGGTTGGATAATGTAAAAATGATTATATACATTATTTCTCTTATTAGGATTATCGAAAACGGATTTCCTACAATCATCAATTAGTATTGTCAGTGCAAACGTGGACGTAGGCAATTTGATGGAGATTGAGCAACTTGTAATTTAACTTTATCAAATCAAATTTAAAATACAACTTCAAATACAAGTCATCCTCATCTTCATCCTTCAGCTAAGATTCCAACTACTGGAAACATTGATGGCAGCAAGCTATGTAACACCGACACTTTAGATTGAAAACGTGTGTGGTGTCTGACACTTACCAATATCTAACATTGACACAACACTAACACGTTTGGTTACATTCAATTCAACCACTTTTATTTTCTTTAAATAGGAACATGTCAATGTTGTGTCCCATATTTGTGTATGTATTCGCGTTTCATAGGCAATAAGGAGTTCATTTCTAACATCATTATTTATGGTAATTAAATAGAAAAAATAGTTGTATATTTCTATGAACTTGTTTACACATACTCCATAAAATCCTACAGAGAGTGATGAACTTACTTGTTATCCTGCCACCATAGAATACTCTCAAATCCCCTCCAGCGCAGAAAGCCCTACCAGCTCCCTAATAATAATAAGTCAAATATGCATCGGTAAAGCAAGCAGCAAATACTAGAGGATGGTAATTGTTATAACCAAGACAGTTCAAAGTTCAACTCAAGAACGAAAACCGAATCGGACTGAATCGATAACAGTTCCATAAAACGAAATCAAACTGTTAATGATTTGTTCTGAACTTAACTTAATTGATATAAAGAATCAGTGCACCGGTTATGTGTGTTCGAACCAGAACTACCTAGCAGAAAACTGAACTATATCCTTACAATAACAAAAAATTCCACAAACTAAAAAATAATAGAAAAAAAAACAACAAATGGGGCTTTTCAACAATTTCTAAGGGTAATTAAGTAAATTACAACCTTAATGATGATTAGCTCTGCTTTCTCATCTTTCTCCCATTTTTCCAAACATTTTTCTAGCAGAAAAACCTGAAAGGATTCAAAGATTTAACAAAAAGATGTTAGATTAGATGACTGGCCTAATAGCTCCATACACATACACACCGAAGGAGAAGGGTGAAAACCCTAACCCGGACAACTGCATCACTAGGTTATAACAAACTTACTAGTTGTAGATTTAGACACTAAGTAAAGAAGAAGAAAAATTGAAGGTTGAGTTGAGTGGATTTACCAGGCGAGGTGAGATAGCATTCAATTGTTTAGGTCTGTTCAAAGTGACTACCCTTACATGATCTATCTCTTCTATAACAACATCCTTTAAGATCAATATTCAAAATGGTCATTCATTACTAATGAAACATATCTATAAATTATAACAATTACAAATACAATAAAAGAGAATGGAAACTGTTATATCAAAAACAAAATGAGTTACCTGTTGAGCTGGTATGGAGTTACCCGATGCCATTTGGTGTAAAAATGCTGCAAAATCAAAACAATAGGTTATAGTAATCAAGTGAATTAAATTGAAAGCTCAAAAGATCATGATGATCAAGGTTTTAAAATATGGTTGCGGTCGCGTCGCGATCTTGTAAATGCTTTCAGGATTTCAGTCGTGATTTCAGTCAATACAATTGATGTGTTACAAATAGGTCATCTTGATGTGAATTAATCATTTTAAAGAGTTTAGGAAAAATTTATTGTTTACTTCACTAATCACCGACGAGCACCTTCATCATTATTATTTGCACTTTTTCCAAAGATATAATCAAACAATTCAGAGTTTCTTAGTGGCTTAATTTGTTTGTAGTCATATGAAGAATTTGAAGATGATTAATGATAATTCATAGGAGGTTGATTATAAAATGGTGTTCCGCAGCCATAACGGTGTTTTGTTGTGACTGTAACGGCGTTTTGCGGCCATAACGACGTTTTATCACGACTGTAACGACGTTTCGCTTGTGATTTTTTTCTCAGACTTAAAACGGTGAATAACGGTATCAGAAGACTCCAAAATCGTTTTGTCACGACGGTATTCGCGCTCGCAGACCGTTGTTTAAAACCTTCATGATCATAAACATAAAGATTATTATTAAAATTAGAATAAACAAGTTGAATTTAATTTAACCTGAAAGTATGAAGGGAATGAAGGAACAAAGTGTAATTGAGGAAATGGGATGAAGTGCTATAATGCCACAACAATTGTGTTGGGTTCTTAAGTCACGAGATAGTCAATGAGCGTAGCAACACAACATTTATATGAATTGAATTTTCACAGCAAAATGGGAACTTCACCTACCATTGCCAGAAAATAGGAATACTCTTCTAGAATCTAGAGCTTCCATTTCACCCACCACTCCATGTTGTCAATTATTAACCTACTACCCAGATATAAATAAAATAATATAAAATAAAAAGAATTTGACAATCAATTAAAAAATATAATATTTTAAAGAAAATTATATACACATTTATCATCTCTTCCAATAATATATACAAGTGTCCTTTTTTATTTTAAAAGAGAAAATGGAATATGAATCTTTTAATTAATGATGAACGTGTATTTTACTAAATTATTTGTTTATATTTAAAATATTAATATTATTCGACATGTGTGTAATATTTTTATATCGATAGTGCAATACTTTTCTTAAAAATTTTATAATTATTTTACTTTTTTTGTTTTTTATTTTATTTATACTTTTATTTTAAAAATTGCTAACTATATTTTATGCTAATCAAATTAATTATACTATTGGTTAAAATTCGTAAAATAACATTATTTGATTTATTTTATTCTTATTTTTTCTAATTTAACGACAGTTTTTTAATCATTTTTATCGAGAACAACATATCATATTTTTTCTACACGATAATAAGTAACAAGTCTTAGATCAATTTTACTTGGGTACTATTAGAATGAAAGGACAAGTAAATAATATTAGATTCATTTTACTTCATTTTTATTTTTACATTACAACGAGTGGAAAGTCCTTACGTCCATACAAATTTTTTATATGAACCGTGGATATATCACCTATTTGTCACGAGAGTTTAAACAAATTATAAAATATTAAAATATTTTTGAAAAAAAAAAAGAAAAAAAAATAGATTGCAAAATAATTATATAAATTTTTAAAAACTAATATTATTCAAAATGTAAATAAAAATAAATAAATAAACAAAATTATTTTACCAAAGTAGTTTATTATTTATAAAAAAAAAAATATTTTACTAAAATAAAAACAAAATTGTATCATTTTTTCAATTTTTAAAAAGAAAGACATTAATAATATATATTTCAGTTATTTATATATTATCCTAAAAAATAATATTTTTAAATTAAAAGTATTTTCAAAATAAAAATATTAGATACATAAATAATTAAAAAAAAAAACTCATTTTTCTCTATTTGAATTCATTCATTACTTTTATTTTATTCTAAATCTAAAAAATATGTAATAAGTTGTGGGATTGCACGAATTCTAGTATGATTATCCGTGCACTCACACGGAAATGATGTGTTATTCGTGCGTTTGTATTAATTTTGGTATGGTTATTCGTGCGTTCACACAGTACTGGTGTATTACCCGTGTATTCACGCGGTACTGGTGTATTACCCGTACGTTCACACGGGACTGATGTATTACATATGTGTTCACACGATACTGATGTATTACTCGTGCGTTCACATGGTACTGATGTATTACCTGTGCGTTCACACGGTACTGTTGTATTACTCGTACGTTCACACGGTATTGTTGTATTACTCGTACGTTCACATAGTACTGGTGTATTACTCGTACGTTCACACGGTATTGGTATATTACTTGTGCGTTCACACTTATTTTGGTCTGATTACCCGTGCGCCCACACAATACTAATGTGTTACATGTGCGTTTGCACGGTATTACTGTGGTACAGACGCTTATGTTTTTAAAATATTAAAATTTTAATAACAAAAACAAAATTATTATACAAAAATTGTTAATTATTGATAAAAGAAAGTCATATTTTAAAAAATAAGAATAAAAATGATTTAGCAAAATTGTTTTACTATCAGTATAATATACACTAGTTTTTCAAATATTATTTTAAAAGATATTGTATCTTAAAGTAAAAACTAAATACTGATTTTAAATTCTAATTAGCAATAATTTATAATGATTATAAATTTATAATTAACATTTATTTTTTATTTAAAATAAAGTGTTATAATGAAAATAAATTAATACATTTATTTATTTAAAAACTTATATTTAAATTATTGTAATAAATTGTAATTAAAAATATTATAATTAAAAATTATCAACCATACAAATTTCTGCATTTTGGTTTACATCTTAGCTACACACATACATACACGGTGAAATACCCTTATGATTAACATAAATCATCCTATCTTGTGCTACTATTCTAATAGAATTCAAAATCATTGCTTCTTTATTTTATTTTATTTTTGAGATTAATTTTTATTTAAATGGAACTTATAAGAAACGAAGCTCTTCAGAATTGGATTACCATCGATTCCACTAAACGTGCATGGTTTTAGCGAAACCTTTAAGAGTATGTAAAATGATTTATCAATTGCATCACATATACACAAAAAAGATGAAATCATTGTGATGTAATGGGCGACGCGCAGTTGGTAGCAAACTTCCCATACATAATGATCAAATCATAAAAGCACATAGTAACTATGATGGAAAGCTTAGAAAATGGTAACTATGATGAATTGATTATCGTCAGTTAACAATTTTAAGATAATGCAACTTGTTACACATGGAATGCTTGTTACATAGAGAAGAGAATAATGCAGCATTTTATTGAATTAAATTGAAATTAACATGCAATACTTTACGTCTAAGGAATAAGTATTACATTGTAATATATCGTGGGAAGGAGTGTAAACTTACATAAGTGAACCCATCTAAACATTTGTCTAATTATTTGTAACATAAGATAGGATAAACCTAAATAAGTTCTTCAAAGCACCCCCATGCTAACATGGTGCACTATTTTGCTCCCAAGTACAACTTTTAGAGTTAAAAATAAAACTTGCAAATTCATATGCCAGCAACCTGTTCCGTTGTAATAGGATTATAAACTGCAAAAAAAAAATCAGTGATGACATTGACATAAATTTTGAACTGTGGTACGCTGAAGAAAAAAGGAACCTAAGAAATTAATTAAATTAACAAAAAATGGGGAGGGTACCATAAATATTGTATTATATTAGTTAGTGTCACTACCGTAAGTATCACGTGAAGTGAAATTTAGTTGTTAGAAATCTCAGAGTTGTAGTACTAACTACTATAACTACTAAGGCTAGAGACAAATATAGAATGAAGTATATGACCTAAAAATGAATTTGACTCCTTTAAAAAAGTTTTCACATTAGATGTTAATGTATGAAATCTCAATCATTAATTAGAAAATAAACTTTCTATAACATGTCATGATTCATTAATGTATTGAATCAAAAGTTATCAAAATTGTTTCTAACTTAGGAAATTTTCTAAGTTTTAAAGTGAAACTTTTGGACCACACTTTATGCCAATCTTTCACCTAATTTGAGACTTCGGATGGTCATCATACAAACATGAGATATGTTGTATTAAGCTTTCTCTTTTCAAAGAGCTTAAAATCATGTCAATACATCAAATGTTCATCAATATATCATCTCTTAAAGTCACCAACCCCAACTTTGCTTTCAAATATTCACCTCATGATATTTTTCTATGAAACAAGTTGTCTACCATACAACACTAACCCACATGCAAAACACCATAGAGCATACAAATTTGTCTTCTACTATGAACCACACAACTTCATCATTCCATTCAAGCCTATTTGGATTTCTACATCGATTTTATACTCTAAATCCTTTGTATCTATTCATCTACTAATTTCTACTATTGATTTTACGAACCCTAACTTCTTTCTCTACACGATTTCCTGCAACATAAATCAGTCCAACAACTACAACACAGATACAACAATGATTACCACAACATGAACAATTTCCAGAACAACAATACAACAAGAACAACATAATTCTCCATGAGATATCAGCACGAAAATCGACAACAAATTTTTTATACAAACACAACAACGAAATCATACGAAAACCCAACCTACATACAAATGATCTAATCCATGTTTTGGAATTCGAACCCCACCCTTACCTTGGATTGAAGGCAGCTTGAATTCACAGCGAAAAATCTCCGCAAAAATACTCAACCTAGCCTCTTCTTGATCTTCCTCTAAGACTTGTTCTCCCTTCTTACAAAATTCTGATTCACACCCTAATTAGGTCTTTTGTCTAATTTTACTAAATTATCACTAATCAGCATAATTACTAATGAGCCTAAAACAACACCCCCAACTTTACTACTCTCACCATACAATTAAACCCAACTTTATATTATATTGTCGCTCCCGGGATTTTCATCCTAGTACAAACGCGAAAGTGAAGCGGAAAAGCTAGAGTCGCCAGCCAGACATTTTTATCCCGAAGGAACAGGAAAGGTAATGTTGTACAAACCCAAGGAAGAAGGAAAGGACGAAGTCCTGCGAACCAAAAATCTGGGTTCGGGAGTCGGTTACGACCTGGGAAGGTGTTAGCACCCCAGATCGTCCGCCGTACCCGACGGGATCCACGCTTGTTAGTTTGTTTCAAAGGGTGAGAAATAAGATGCTCCTGAACAAAAGAACCGCTATTGGAAAAAGGAACTGAAATGAGAAAGGGGATGGAAAAGAGAACGAAAAGAAAGAATGGGGAAAATGTAGGAAAAATAAAGAATGTGCTCGAACGGGCCTTACCTCGCTGCCTACATACCTCATCGGGAATATGAGGATCAGAGTCGACGTAGTTCGCCTAACTAAGGCGGAAACTATTTATGAGTTTTTTAGAGCTGAATTGTGTATGTCTATGCTCAGGTGTTGCAGGCTCGTCTGGTACGAGTGTGTAACCGTCTTACAAATGAGACAAGTCGTCGCAAGTTCACGTTGAGAGTGAGTGAGGTGAGAAAAGCATTGCCAAAGGAAAAGATGATTCTTCTTTGTTGTTTTATCTTTTAGAAAAGTGTTTTGATTTTCGTTTGTCAACCTTCCCATACTAAGACTTGTTCATCGTGGTAGACGCCTTACACCTCGCTCTGAAACAAGACGCATATAAGTAACCCACGACAAAGTCTCTTATCGTACGAGAAGACCAACTTTTATTAGGTTTTTTTTTTACTTTTCTTTGAGATGAGAAAGAAAGAAAAACGAGCCAAAGGTAAAAGTCTAAGGGGAAGACTAAAGTTTCTAGTGTTATCATGCATGGATGAACCTAGGTTAGTGCGGTTTTCTAATCCTAATGCAAGAAGGAAAAGAAGAAGGGAAATAGAATACAACTTACTTCCTGGCGAAGTTAAGTTAATTACAATGGGGAATTAATATGAAGTTGTGTGAAAGTTAAAGACAGAGATGTTATAAACACATACACTTTGAAAGCGTAAAGAATGTAAAAGATAAAGTTGTGTGAACTTACTTTTACCTCCCTACAAAACAAGGGTTAGCATGGTAAACATGAATAAGAAATGAGGTAAACAATTATCAAAAAAATACTAAGGGATATAGGACCTAAACTAGACTCAATCCTAGGTTTAAATGTGCTAAAAACAATGCAATGCAAAAATCCAGCAACCTTCTACAACTCCTAAATGCACAAACAACAATGAAATGCAATGCACAATGCAAACAACTTTTTACAGCTAACAATCAGCATGCAAAACAGGTGTAAAAAGTAAAAAACAACATGCATTTTACATCTATTATTTCTAAATGCAGCTATGAAATGCGAGACAAATTTGATTTATTTTCATTTATGCACAAAGAGAATGGTCAAAATGCACAAACACAACATAATATGATCAAATGCAACATACATGATTAAATGAACATGGATTATGGACATGATTATTCACAATGACTTGCTTGTTAAAGAATGCACAAAAATGACAAATATGCAACAAGTATGCATTTAAGTTTTGAGCACATAAGCAAAAGAGATGAAAGTGTGAACATGAATCACTTAGGAATTAACAATTAAACATGCATTGATACAAAAATCAGAATTGATATCAAATATTTTTTATCAAAATACAAACAAAAATGCAAGAATGAATATGCGTATATGATCATATATTTTCAAGGGAATCATGGCATGACATTAAACACTCAAACAATTTAGAAGCATACATGTATCACAAAGATGATGCAAAACAGAATGTGAAACATTTATTTACATGCTAATTGATGCATTTGAATATAGCAACAACATGTATAAAACACTTGATGCATTAATGAACAACTAAGCATAAAATATGCAAAAGTAAGGAAACGCATGTCGAAATGATGGAATCATGCACCTAATGTAGTCTTGAAAATTCCTTAAATTCATGATCTATTGCTACATGAAGATTAAAGAATGAATGCAATGCAAATGAGTCATGAATCAAACAATTTTTCAAAGTTGGAACACTGTTAACCGATTAATGGTATTGGTTAACCGGTTAACGCACTTAAGTTTTCAAAACCAGTGGCAATTTACAACGTGTTAACCGGTTAACCATATGCATTAACCAACTAACACTGAACAAAATGCAAAAATTCAACAATGCAGAAGCACTTTTGGTCTCAAACTCACTTCTAACAACCCCTAATACACTCATGAACATGCATCACAAATTTTTCACTTAACTAAGGTATTCTAATACCTAATAGGACCTAGATTGAGCTACAAATCTAGCTATGAGTGATTA
Organism: Lathyrus aphaca; assembly: GCA_963966055.1. NCBI lineage: Eukaryota > Viridiplantae > Streptophyta > Magnoliopsida > Fabales > Fabaceae > Lathyrus > Lathyrus aphaca. The sequence goes on along the minus strand of OZ014524.1, from coordinate 388,672,478 downwards.
AAATAAGAAAAACTTAATCAAACCGTAATCAAACGTAAAATGATAAAAACCGCAAGCATAACAATAAGCAATCGAAGAATGTCGTATGACAAGATGAAGAGAATAAATTAAACGCGGAGCGATTTTGAATTACCAACCTACAAAGCGGAGGATTGCTTTGATGAGTGTTGCGGTGTATATCGAAACGCAAGTGAAGAAGAAAACCTAAGATCCGCGAATACGCAAAATAAATGTTGTTGATGACGTTTCTTGATGAACACTTGCACAATCACTTTCAATAAGCCAAAATCAATCCCAAAACAGAAGCACTTCTTCAATAAGCTATGGATTTGATGATTGATGAAGGTCTAGCTTCAAGTTCTTCAAGTTTAAATGAAAAACTTGAAAAACTTTCTATGGAGAAGCTTTGGAGAATTTGGAAATGGAGGAGAATTAAGAGAGAAATGAGAGATTTGGAAGATGAAATGATGAAAATGAAGCTGGAAAAAGGAAGAATGAGGTTTCTCCCTTTTCCTTTGGAGTGATTAAGACTTATATAGAGTGTAGGCTTGGTGTAACACCCCATTTCTATACCCCCAAACAAACAATTAAATCATTTAGGCACATAATAAAAATTCCATCAGAATATAACTGAAACATGGTATAAAAGGGACGTGCCACATTATATTTTAAAATCAAAACATACAACACATGCTCATTAAAGATATGCAACAAACGGGGTAAACTTGCAAACACAAAGGATTTCATCCTTACACCCGTATTCATTAATTCAATAAACAGCGAAAACTAGCACAACAATTTCAAACTTATATACTTATCCACAAGTTTGATTCACCAAATATTTCATGTTTACATAAAATATTCAACACCAAAATACATATACAAATGTATCACAAAAAGAAATCAAGCCGACCTTAGCTACCCGGTGCTACATATCAGAGCCGATCGACCAAAAGGATGAAGACGAGCTTCACAAAAATACCATCCAACAACCTACTCTGCAATGCCTCACAGAGCGTCATAAAACAACAGAAGGGTGAAAAACATTATCATAATAACATTGCATATAATTATATATCTCAACATGTAAAATGCACATAAAACGTTCCAACCGAAAGCACTAGTCATCACCTATATACATCACAATGTATACATATATACAAATCAAGCATTTCAGCATGCACCAATTCATTATTCACATTATTAGATATAATCATCTGCATTCATGTTTATTCATCATTATCAATCACTCTAATAAACATACATTATTCATGTTTATTCACCAACATCAATTATAGATGATAAATACAAATCATAGAGACCGACTCACGACTCTATGAAAATGCAATGTGGTACCGACTCAATCTTCAGCAAGACCACTCAGGAACTAATGAAACCATCGCTCGTTACCTAAAGTAACTCCCCATCGGGCATACGATGTTCACCCATTGCTCACACCCCACATGAGCACACAATGTTTATGGATTTCTCACACCCCACACGACACACAATCCGATTGTTCACACCCACACGGGCACACAATCAATGTGAATAAATCACCCATCGCTCACACCCCACACGGGCACACGATGTTTATGGATTGCTCACACCCCATATGGGCACACAATCCGATCGCTCACACCCCACATGGGCACATTATCGTGTTGTAGTCATCGCTCACACTCCACATGACCACACGATGCTACAACGGTTTCACAAAGAATCCCACAACACAAGAATGCATACATTATGCTTCACATGCAAAATGACACACAACATTCTTGAAAATGCATACATTATTCACAACATAATTATGCACTCAACTCATTCAATTAGCATACATTGACATTCAATTCAAGCAATGTATTCACTTGCCAAACGGCCACAACATCACATCAAACCCACATTTCCATAATTAATCCATTTACGTTTTATCAGAAAAGTCGGGTGAAAGTCGGTTAAAAATTACATTTCTTAGCATCATTAGTTTCTACATGTTTCTATCTTAGAATCGATATAAGGAACACCTAAAACGGATAACCGAAACTAAAGCTACAAATTAAAACCCAAATTCCTCAAAAACCTACAGGATCGATGAACGCCCTCCAGCTCGCTGAGCGAGGAAATCCCTGGAACTCTCGCTGAGCGAGGACAGCTCGCTGAGCGACAACAACGAATTCCAAAATTTCTCAGCTGCGTACAGTCAGTTCTAAACACCCAAAAACTCAACCAAATTCCACTAAACATGATCAACAACATGTATCTAACATCATACGTCGATTATAACGATTTTTAACCGATTAATCTACTAATTTCTCACATTTCACTAAAACCCTAACTATTCATCTTCTCTAAACTTCTTCAAAACCAAAACCCAATAATTCACACACATACATAATCATACACAATGATAAGATAATAAGATTTCACACCCTTACTCGATTATTTCGATTCCTAGGAGCAATCTTGAAGAATCCAAACTTTTTCTACTTTTTCTCCTCTTTTCTCTTCTCTTCCTTTCTTTCTCTTCTATTTCCTTTCTATTCTCTTTTCTTTCTCTTTCTCACACTTATATTCTTTTCTCTCTATCTTTCTATTTTCTATTCTTCCCACCAAATATCATTTTTCTTACAAAAATATAATTTCACCTAATTTTAACTTATCACTAATTAATAAAAGTCTAAAATACCCTCTTATCTAATTTTACCCGAAAATTCACAAAACGGTAAAATCACATATCATACCAACATATCACATCATCATGTTAATTTCACAATTAAGACATTTTTTTTCATTCAAATAAAATAAAAGACTCAACACAAATTGGGAAATATCGAATCGGGGCATTACAACTCTCTCCCACTTTAGAAATTTTTGTCCTCGAAAATATTACCTGATTCAAACAACTCCGGATACGACTCGCGTATCCTACTCTCCAATTCCCAAGTCATATTGCCTTCTGCAGCGCCTCCCCACGCCACTTTCACAAGCGCAATATCCTTGCCTATTAGCTTCTTGATTTCACGATCCAAAATCCTAACCGGTAAAGCTTCCACCGTAAGGTTATCTCTTACTTCAACCTCGTCCATAGGAATAACATGTGATAGATCCGGAACATACTTCTGAAGTTGCGAAACATGGAACACATCATGAAAATTCGAAAGATTCGGAGGCAACGCCACGCGGTAAGCCACAACACCAACTCGTGCAGTAATCTGATATGTCCCAATAAAACGAGAAGTCAACTTCTTCGACTTCAAAGCACGACCCACACCCGTAACCGGTTTAACTCTCAAAAACACATGATCGCCCTCCTAAAAATCAAGATCTTTCCTTCTCTTGTCATGATAACTCTTTTGTCTACTTTGAGAAGCTCTCATTTTCTCCTGAATAAACTTCACTTTTTCCGTCATTTGTTGTACCATCTCCGGTCCAACTACCGTTCTCTCTCCGGTTTCATGCCAACACAAAGGTGTTCGACATCTCCGACCATACAAAGCCTCAAATAGCGCCATACCAATACTCGAGTGAAAACTGTTATTGTAGGTGAACTCAATCAACGCTAAATAATTATCCCAAACACCACCTTGCTCTAGCACACAAGCACGCAACAAATCCTCCAACAATTGAATTTTCCTCTCGGTTTGACCGCCCGTTTGTGGATGGTAAGCCGAACTCAATCTTAGCTTAGAACCCAAAGCCTTTTGCAAACTTTCCCAAAACCTCGATGTAAATCTAGGATCTATATCCGATACAATACTCTTAGGAACTCCATGTAACTTCACAATCACAGAAACATAAATCTTGGCTAGCTTCTCCAAAGGATAACTAATATCAATCGGAATAAAGTGAGCATATTTAGTAAGCCTATCCACAATCACCCAAATAGCATTATGACCTCTTTGCGTATTCGGCAACCCCGTAATAAAATCCATTGATATATTATCCCATTTCCATTCCAGAATATCCAACGGTTGCATCAAACCACCAGGCTTCTGATGTTCCACCTTAGACTTCTGACAAGTCAAACACGCATACACAAAATGTGCTACATCTCTCTTCAATCCGGTCCACCAAAAGATCTTCTTCAAATCCTGATACATCTTATTTGCTCCCGGATGAATACTTAAATTACTTCGGTGTCCCTCTTCCAATATCATCTTTTTCAACTCCACATCATCGGGAATACAAATACGACCACAGAATCTCAAAACCCCAAAATTATCAACCTTGAAATACTTATTCTCATTCATCATCAAATCGACAAATTTCAAATCCAACTTTTGTTTCTCACAAAAGGTTGTAAGAAAATCATTCGTAACATGTAGCATACCAAGTCTTACACTTCTCGGCGTCATCTTGCAAACCAAACTCAAGTCTCTAAAATCCTCCAAAAGTTCCCATTCTCTTATCATCAATGCGGACATATGTAACAACTTACGACTTAAGGCATCGGCCACCACATTCGCCTTACCCGAATGGTAATTCAAACCAAAATAATAATCCTTCAAAAGCTCTAACCACCTCCTTTGTCTCATGTTCAATTCCTTTTGATCAAATAAATACTTCAAACTCTTGTGATCACTAAAAGCTTCAAATCTCGCACCATAAAGATAATGCCTCCAAATTTTCAAAACAAACACCACATCCTCTAATTCCAAATCATGCGTAGGATAATTCTTTTCATGCACCCTCAATTGTCTTGAAGCATAAGCCACAACTTTTCCATCTTGCATCAAAACACCACCTAACCCAAACAATTAAGCATCACAAAACACCACAAATGGTTCCGTCGGATTCGGTAAAATCAATATCAGAACCTTTATTAACCTTCTCTTAAGTTCCATGAAACTCTCTTCGCAATGAATATCCCAAATGAAAGCCTTTCCCTTACAAGTCAAATGCGTTAACGGAAGTGCCAACTTTGAAAATCCTTCGATAAACCTCCGATAATAACCCGCCAAGCCTAAAATGCTTCGAATCTCCGTAACCGATCTAGGAACTTCCCATTGCATTACCTCATCAATATTGGATGGATCCACACTAATACCACCATCGGAAATAACATGTCCAAGAAAACTTACCTTCGACAACCAAAATCGCACTTAGACAACTTAGCATACAATTGGTTCTCCTTCAAAATCTGTAACACGGCTCTTAAATGCTCTTTATGCTCCTCTTGAGACTTAGAATAAATCAAAATGTCGTCGATGAACACAACCACAAAACGATCCAACTGTTCATGAAAAATACGATTCATGTATTCCATAAACACACCCGACACATTAGAAACTCTGAATGGCATCACATAATACTCATAATGTCCATACCGTGTCCTAAAAGTCGTCTTTTGAATATCCTCTTCTTTCACACGAATCTGGTGATATCCTGATCTCAAATCAATCTTACTAAAACCACACGCACCAACCAATTGGTCCATCAAATCATCGATCCTCGGAAGTGGATACTTGTTCTTAATTGTCACCTTGTTCAACTATCGATAATCAATACATAACCGCATACTTCTATCCTTCTTATTTACTAAAAATACCGGAGCACCCCAAGGAGAAACACTCGGCCTATCAATCTCTTGTCCAACAAGTCATTCAATTGCTTCTTCAATTCTACCAATTCTGAAGCTGACATACGATACGGTGCCATCGAAATCGGTCTAGTACCCGGAACTAGATCAATAGAAAACTCAACTTCTCTTTCTGGCGGTACATCCTTAATATCGTCCGGAAACACTTCTGGAAAATCACACACCACTAGGAACACTCTGAGCTCCACTTCACTCTCCACAGACAACGATGCAAACAAACCAAACAATTGAGCTTCGTCCACTAAAAGTTTCTTCAATTCTTTCGTAGATAGGAAACTCTCATCTTCACCATCATCCAAAGAAGGAAATGTTACTAACTTATGATAGCAATCTATATGAACTCGATTAAATTGCAACCAGTTCATACCCAAGATCATGTCCAAACCCTCCAATGGCAAACAAACTAAATCCATAACAATCTTTACCATACATGGTCAAAGAACAACTTACACACACCAAGGAAGTAGTTACCGACCCTGAAGCAGGAGTCTCAATAACCATCTCACCACCCCAAGAAGACATAAACAAATTCAAACTCTTAGCGCACTCAAGATAAATGAACGAATGAGTCGCTCCCGTATCAATAATATTATCTAAAGGCGTACTATTAATAAAGCATGTACCTTTAATCAAACGGTCTGCACTAGTAGTGTCCTTCCTTGCTAATGCAAACACCTTTCCGCCCGCCTGAGCTTGCTTCGGCTTAGTACACTTACTACTAATGTGAGAAAATTCTCCATAATTGAAGCACTTCACAACATTCCTTCTACACTCGGTAGTAGCATGTCCAAGGCCTCCACAGTTTGAACATTCCACAATATTCTTCCCACACTCAAAAGACTTATGGCCTAAATCACCACACTTGTAACACTTAATGGGACCATAACTCCCTCCACCAGATCTCTTATTAAAGTTTCCCCTATGCTTTCCATTATCAGCGGGTGTCACATAAGGTCCACTTCTAGCTTGTTGCTTTCCTTTCCTCTCATTCAAACTCTTTTAATGTGTAGAACGAGCTTTGCTATCTTCTTCAAAAATTCTACAACATTCCGTCAAATCTGGAAACCTTCTAATTCTCTGATATCCCACAACTTGCTTAATCTCAAGACCCAAACCATTCTCATACTTAATACACTTCTAAAACTCAGCAGTAGCAGCAACATAATGAGGATGAAATTGAACTAACTCCACAAACTTAGCAGTATAGTCAACCACTGACATACTACCTTGCTTCAGCTCAAGGAATTCCATCTCCTTCTTTCCCTTCACACTCTCAGGGTAGTACATCCCCAAGAACTCAGTATGAAAAACTTCCTAAGTTATCTCTTCATCATCCTCCTTAAGAGCTTGACTTCTACCGACCCACCAATCATCGGCTTCTTCCTTCAACATGTGAGAACAAAGCCTCACCTTACTCTCTTTAGCACAGTCCATGACTCTGATACTACTTAATGTAACACCCTCTTTCTATACCCCCAAACAAACAATTAAATCATTTAGGCACATAATAAAAATTCCATTAGAGTATAACTGAAAAATGATATAAAAGGGACGTGCCACATTATACTTGAAAATCAAAACATACAACACCTGCTCATTAAAGATATGCAATAAACAGGGTAAACTTGCAAACACAAAGGATTTCATCGTTACACCCGTATTCATTAATTCAATAAACAACGGAAACAAACACAACAATTTCAAACTTATATACTTATCATAAATATATCCACAAGTTTGATTCACCAAATATTTCATGTTTACATAAAACATTCAACACCAAAATACATATACAAATGTATCACAAAAAGGCATCAAGCCAACCCTAGCTACCCGGTGCTACATATCAGATCCGACCGACCAAAAGGATGAAGACGAGCCTCACAAAAATACCATCCAGCAACCTACTCTGCAATGCCTCATAGAGCATCATAAAACAGCAGAAGGGTGAGAAACATTATCATAATAACATTGCATATAATTATATATCTCAACATATAAAATGCACATAAAACGTTCTCACCGAAATCACTTCTAATCACCTATATACATCACAATATATACATATATACAAATCAAGCATTTCATCATGCACCAATTCACTATTCACATTATTAGACATAAACATCTACATTCATGTTTATTCATCATTATCATTCACTCTAATAAACATACATTAATTATAGATGATAAATGCAAATCATAGAGACCGACTCACGACTCTATGCAAATGAAATGCGGTGCCGAATCAATTATCAGCAAGGTCACTCAGGAACTAATGGAACCATCGCTCGTTACCTAAAGTAACTCCCCGTCGGGCATACGATGTTCACCCATTGCTCACACCCCACATGGGCACACAATGTTTATGCTCACACCACACATGGGCACACAATCCGATTGTTCACACCCCACACGGGCACACAATCAATGTGAATAAATCACCCATCGCTCACATCCCACACGGGCACACGATGTTTATGGATTGCTCACACCCCAAATGGGCACACAATCCTATTGCTCACACCCCACATGGGCACACGATCGTGTTGTAGTCATCGCTCACACTCCACATGAGCACACGATGCTACAACGAATTCACAAAGAATCCCACAACATAAGAATGCATACATTATGCTTCACATGCAAAATGACACACAACATTCTTGAAAATGCATAAATTATTCACAACATAATTATGCATTCAACTCATTCTATTAGCATACATTGACATTCAATTCAAGCAATGTATTCACTTGCCAAACGGCCACAACATCACATCAAACCTACATTTCCATAATTAACCCATTTATGTTTTATCGAAAAAGTCGGGTGAAAGTCGGCTAAAAATTACATTTCTTAGCATGATTAGTTTCTACATGTTTCTAGCTTCGAATCATATAAGGAACGCCTAAAACTGATAACCGAAACTAAAGCTACGGATTAAAACACAAATTCCTCAAAAACCTACAGGATCGCTTAGCGCCCTCCAGCTCGCTGAGCGACAACAGTAAATTCCAGAATTTCTCAGCCGCGTACAGTCAGTTCCAAACACCCCAAAACTCAACCAAATTCCACTAAACATGATCAATAACATGTATCTAACATCATACTTCGATTATAACGATTTCTAACCGATTAATCTACCAATTTCTCATATTTCATTAAAACCCTAACTATTCATCTTCTCTAAACTTCATCAAAACTAATACCCAATCATTCATACACATACATAATCATACACAATGATAAGATGATAAGATTTCACACCCTTACCCAATTATTTTGATTCCTAGGAGCAATCTTGAAGAATCCAAGCTTTTTCCTTTTTTCTCCTCTTTTCTCTTCTCTTCCTTTCTTTCTCTTCTATTTCCTTTCTATTCTCTTTTCTTTATCTTTCTCACACTTACATTCTTTTCTCTCTATCTTTCTATTTTCTATTCTTCCCACAAAATATCATTTTTCTCACAAAAATATAATTCTATCTAATTCTATGTTATCACTAATTAACAAAAGTCTAAAATACCCTCTTATCTAATTTTACCCGAAAAATCACAAAATAGTAAAATCACATATCATACCAACATATCACAACATCATGTTAATTTCACAATTAAGACAATTATCTTTCAAATAAAATAAAAGACTCAACAAAAATTGGGAAATATCGAATCGGGGCGTTACACTTGGAGCTTGGCTTGGGTATGGAGCTTGCTTGGGCATTAGGTTAGATTTGGACTTAGGTATGGAGTTAGTTAAAGTTGGTTAGGGTTTAGGGAATATTCCTTGGAAGAGTGTGGAAAGATCTAGAATGTGGTAGGAAAATCTAGTGAATGAAGTGTAAATGAAATGTGAAGTGAAGTGCAAAAAAAAGGAAAAGAAAAATGGAGGGAAATGGTGAAGGCAACCAATTTTTGAAGGTTTTTCCTAAAATTCGTACCTGTTAACCGGTTAACCATATGCGTTAACCGGTTAACAGCATGAAAATTTCTAATTTTCTTTTCTTTGTTGGCACCTCATGGAAATGACTTGGATTATTTTTGTTGCATTATTTTTTTTCTCTTGAGCTCCAATGATTGACAAGCCTTGCTCGATCACATGCCTCATGCGTATGCAAATGACCATAATTTATTTATTTTATTATTTTTAATGCGATGCTTGGACGATCATGCAAAATGACGAAGCATAAACCACTTGAGGTTGACAATAAATAAGAGGGAAAATTTTAGGGTATTACAACTCCCCCCATTCAATCATCTGTAGACCTGAATGGATGATAGCAACGACTTTCAGACTTTCCAGGTATAGAGTGATTGAATACCCGAATAAACCGGAAAATTTGCACTCTATGGGAAATGAGATGTGTTGAGAACAAGTGCCACTCTCGGGTAACATCTTGAACCATGCCAGTGACCTAGGATGTGACAAAAGGGAATGAGTTCATTGTACTTAAATGAGACTTAGCTGGGAACCATTGTACTTAAATGGAAACCCGAAAGGAACGAGATCATTGTACTTAAACGATTACCCACGACACGACCGTTGTACTGAAACAGAAACGAGGAAAGTGAGCCTGTTGTACTTAAACAAGACTCAAGGACAAGACCATTGTACTTAAATGGAATCAAAGAATTGAAATCATCGTACTTAGATGAGATCAAGGAAACGAGATCATTGTACTTAAATGATTACCCGCGACGCGACCGTGGTACTTAAACGGAGACGCGAAAAAGGATGGGACTATTGTACTTAAATGAAACTCAACTGGGGAACCATTATACTTAAATGATAATTCGAAAGGAATGAGATTGTTGTACTTAAACGAGAGCCCGAGACGTGACAGTTGTACTGAAATGGAGACACAAAAAAGGGAGAGACCGTTGTACTTAAAGGGAAACTTGAGAGACGAGACCATTGTACTTAAATGGAATCGAAAAAGAGAGAGACCGTTGTACTTAAACGGAAACTCAAGAGACGAGACCATTATACTTAAATGGAATCGAAGAATTGAAATCATTGTACTTAGATGAGATCAAGGAAATATGATCATTATACTTAAATGATTACCTGCGAAGCGATCGTTGTACTTAAACGGAGATGCGAAAAAAGATGAGTCTGAGACCGTTGTACTTAAACGAGACTCAACGACGAGACCATTGTACTTAAATGAGACTCAATGACGAGACTGTTGTACTTAAATGGCAACTCCGTTGGGGATGTCAAACAAGACTTGGTAGAAATAACCGTACTGGAATATGAACTTGACATTCTGTGGGGATACTTCAGTCTGATTGCAGAAATGTTGTTTTGGGCTTCTGTGCAAGGTACCAAAACTGACTTATGCTTCATATGCATATGTTTGAATTTTTCCATGGCGTAATGCTCCATAAAAATGGAAATGCTATGAGTTTAGAGGAGGAAAATGTAATGGTGACTACCAAATGCAAATGCAAGGGGATCTCCTGATGAGGAGACAACATATATCCTTGACAACTCTGTTGGGGAGGACCAATTTCTGCATTGATTGCGATGAAACGTGTAACTCCCAAATTGTATAATTAATTATTTTATTAAGTGTTTAATTAATTAGTTGTGTTCGTCGGTATATTTATGTTGAAGAATTAATTAGTAAAATTAATAAAATAGTTGTTGTGTTATTTTGGTTAGTGGGCTAGAATTCATGTTCAGATTAGTAATATGGGAGGTGTTATTATCTAGGCCCATTAGAAAGTATAATACATAATTAATTTATTAAAAAGAAAAATAAAATAAGTTATAGAAACAAAAGAAAAGAAACAATAGTGGAGAGAAGTCAGTAGAAGAGGAATTTGAGAATTGTTGTACGAGCGTGAGAGAACGA